>JASDQU011179951.1:2255-19383 GCA_032191745.1 Picea mariana
GGATAATGAGAGATTCTTCACCTGTTATGAATAGATCATCAACATATAATAGTAGAATCACAAGTGCATTATCCACAACTTTGGAATAAAGGTTTGGATCTGCATGACTCTTGGAGAAACCAAGTCTTGTTAGATAGATTTCCATTCTGGAATACCAATCCCTTGGTGCTTGCTTGATTCCATATAGATCTTTCTTCAATCTGCAAATGTGAGTGTCTCTGGAAAGTACCTCGAATCCTTGAGGTTGTTCAATATACACTTCTTCTTCAATAGCTCCATTGAGGAAGGCTGTCTTTACATCCATCTGATGTAGATTCCATCCCATCGAAGCAACAAGAGATATGATAGCTCTAATGGAGGTATACCTAGCCACCAGAGCAAAGGTTTCATCATAATCTTCTCCCTCCTTCTGGGAGAACCCTCTGACCACGAATCTTTCCTTGTATTTATCCATGCTTCCATCTGCTGCATGTTTGATCTTGTATACCCATTTTGAGGTTACCACTGATTTTTCTTTAGGTCTAGATATAATTTCCCATACTTCATTTTTCATAATGGATTGATGTTCTTCCGCCATAGCTTCTTTCCATTGTCCCTTTTGGACTGCTTCTTCAAATGTGGTAGGTTCTTCATCTAGAAGCTTCATCATGTATGCTGCATAATTTGAGAATCTTTTCGGTATTTTACTCTTCCTAGATGTTCCTTCTGGAACCTTGATTCTTTCTGCATCTTGTAATGTAACTTCAAGCCAAGCTGGTCGTTTCTTGGTCTTTGGTATGATATCTGAATCAATGTTCTCACATGGCTCCATAGGATGATCAGGTTGATCCTTTTCGTTATTTTCATTTTATGTGTTCTTCTTCTTCTATAATTTCTTCGATGGATTTCCTGAAGGCCATCCTTTCATTGAATGTTACGTCTCTGCTAACTTCTATCTTGTGTTTTTTTGGAATATATATTCTATAGGCTTTGGATGAATCACTATATCCCACGAATATCCCCTTCTTTCCTGAGGGTTCTAGTTTATTCCTTTTGTCTTTGGGAATATGAGAGTAAACTAGACATCCAAATATTCTTAGGTTTTCCACGTTAGGTTTCTTAACTGAGAAGGCTTCTTCTGGTGTCATGTCCTTCAATATATGATGAGGGCTTCTGTTCTGTACATATATTGCTGTCATTGTTGCTTCTCCCCATAGAAACATGGATAGACTTTGATCGTTCAATAAGGCTTTTACCATTTCTTCGATAGATCTGTTCTTTCTTTCAGCTACACCGTTTTGTTAAGGATTATGAGGAACAATTAACTCCCTCCTAATCCCTGCTGATTTGTAGAATGAAATGAACTCCTTCGAGGCGTATTCTCCTCCATTATCTGTTATTAATGTCTTAATCTTCTTGTTCGTGAGGTTTTCTATTTCTGCCTTGAATTCTTGGAACTTGTTGAATACTTCGTCTTTTGATTTCAGTAGGTATAGACACGTATTTCTTGAGTAGCCATCTATGAAGATTACATAGTAAAGAAATCCTCCTAGAGATATGTCTGGAAATGGACCAAAAACATCTGAGTGTATTAGATCTAGGATTTCCTTGGATCTATTGTTGCTGCTTGGGAATGGTTTCTTGATATTCTTCCCAAGGGCACATCCCTTGCAGATTCCTTCATGTGTAGATTTCAATTCTGGTATTCCTTCAACCATTTTTTTGAGAAAAGGTAATGTTTGATAATTGATATGAGCGTACCTTCTATGCCAAAGCTCATTAGGGTTGACTTTGTCATGTACTAGAGCTTATTCATTTTGTTCTAGTAGTCTATACAGATTTCCTTCACAACTTCCAATAACCCTAGCATCCTCTATGCTGGAATTATTATGCCATGATAATGCCTTTCCATCCATGAAGGCTATTCTGTTTCCTTTGTCTTCTAAACATGATATCTATACAAGATTCTTTTCTAAACTAGGTACATATAAAACATTGCTTAAGTGAACATGATTACCTGATTCCAACTTGACGGAGCCTTGTCCAAATCCTTCGACGACGTAAGTGCTTTTGTCTCCAAGCTCCACTTTGTACGATGTCTTTCTCTCATTTAGATTTGAGAGTTTGGCTTGATCTCCAGTCATGTGCCTGGAAGCTCCACTGTCGATTATCCACATGTCATCTTCAATCATCCTAGTAAGTGCTGAGTAGTGTAAAAGACTGATTGTTTCACACATGTCTTCGATTGACTGGTAACTGGTCATGCCTTGATCCAAAACTTCAACTTCATCATTTCTGTCCTTTGAGAGAGCCAAGAGGTGCTCTGAGTTAGGGTGCATCTGAATATCTTCTTCTTGAGCGAGATGCTCCATCACAAGGTACCAGATCAAAGATTTAGGGTTTCTGCAACTGCTTCTGCTAGTAACCCTAGTTGCAGTGTTTTGGAAGCTGCTCCTGCTAGTAACCCTAGCGACAGTTCCTCAATGAGCTCAATATCCTAGCAGCTATGTTTCCTTCCAGCATTTTAGGCTGAATGAAGGGGGTGTGGGCCCATAACCTGTTAGAATATAGAATATTGTGCTTGTTTTACCATTGACGATACCCTCGTCACCCAACCATAAGATGAAGCCACCCTCCGAGCACCTTGACCTTGACAGAGAAGAGAATCTTGGTAGAAATCCAATATCCAAGAGAGGCTAATGCACCAAGCAAGAATAGAAACCAAGCTGATCAGATAATCCCACCTAGAGGCTAGTACACACCTTCCTAGAGACTTGCTCACAAGATGCTACTGCACTTGCGCAGATCCAGTTCTCTCTGCAATTGATGAGATGTGAATAATGAGAACTGGCGCCTTGTATTTGTAGTAGTCTGGGCAGTTTTACTGGGGCCGACTTCTCCTTCTGGGTACTAATAAATTCATTTTAAATATCTTTCTGCAACCGACAACTTGTCTAGGGTTTCCTTCATTTCTTTTCTTCCTTTCATAATATTCTAATCTTGTCATAGGTCACAATAGAGGTTCATACCTCCCGAAGCTACCATAATATTAACATAGATTTTCGTGCATTAAATCGGTCTAGCATAAAAGATCACTTTCCTCTCCCTAATATGGAAATGATTTTGCAACAAGTTGAAGGGTCGCAGATGATGTCCTTACTTGACAGTTTCTCTGGTTACAATCAAATCAAGGTAAAAAGGGCATATAAATATAAAACCACCTTTATTACTCGTTGTGGCACTTTTTCTTATGAACGTATGCCTTTTGGCTTATCCAATGCAGGTGCCACTTTTCAAAGGGATATGGAGATAGTTTTTGATGATTTGATCAACAAGATTATTCATATCTATCTTGATGATTTAATCGTGTACTCAAAAAGACGATCAAATGTTTCAAAGTTTCAAAAATTATGGTTGGGTCCTTTCAAGATCGCTTTTGTCCTGGGTGAAAACTCTAACATTCTAAAGGATTTACAAGAGCGATTGTTTTTCTACAACGCTAAGGGTTCTCACTTAAAACACTACGTGGAACCAATTTGAAGAGTTTAATGTTGTTTGGATTGTTCTGTATTTTAGTAGTTCAATTCTGCTTTCTTTTTAATAGTTTTCATTTATGCTACTTCGATTCTTCTTTTACAATAGTTCAATTATTCTTTCATTCTAGTAGTTTTCTTTTTGCTGTTGCATTTATGTCATTCCATTTTTGTTGTTTTCAATTTTGCAGTTTCATTTCTATTATGACATTTCTTGCTTTTTACTCTTTTGGTTTCAATTTATATTAGAATAAAATGTTGGATCAGTTCTGCCACAACGACACTCCTGCAAAGTATTGTTAGTCAATAAAAATCAAGCTTACACGACTGTTATGATGTTCCCCCTGAAGGCATCATTGAATTTTTTATCTTCTTTCACTGTTGTTTTATGAGATAGTTGGTTACATCCCGCTTCTGCTTTCATCCATTTTGAGATTCAAAAGAGCAAGTGCAGAAAATTTTTCTCCTTGAAGTCAAGATCAAATTCCGGTTGAATTATTATGCTTATAGGGATAAACCCCCTCATACTTAACACTTTCCATCAGTTATTCCCAAATTCCCGATCATTTTTCCATTAAATCCGCTCACTCCCCCCCCGTGGCATAATCATTCTGATTTATATCTTCTTGATCTGATGTTACTTGGTCTGTGAAACCATACATTCTGAGTTCTTAATCTATTGGAAACAGATTTCTCCGTGGAGTCACCAGTTTGTTGATGATTAAAATTGCAACAAGGAATTTCTCCCACCAAGTATTTCTTAAGCCCTATTATTTAAACTATGCCAATAATATAATCCTAGTAGGTGGGGCCCCCTTGTAGACTGGAGGCTCGAAGATAATCATATCACACATTTTTTGTTGCTGTTTCGACGCTGCTTACACAGTCTTGTATGGTTGACAATGCAGTCTTGGTTTCATTTTGACATAATAACAAGTGGATGATGCATTTTATGGGATGTTTATGCAATTCAAAGCATTATTTTTTTTGTTCTGATGTCATATATTTACAACTACTATGATTTATTCATATCACAAATCATCGCGATCTAATGCCTGGCCACATATACACAAGAAACATGTTAGTAATGACATAACCAAAAAAAGAAAATAAATTTATGGAAAAAATCCTAAAAGGAAAGGATCTATGTTTGAGTTATGATTAAGGATTATATGAAAATGAAAGGTAAAAGATTTTAGTGTTAGTCCTAACTATTATATGTTTGGTAAGTGGCTATGTGATTTTAATTTGAGTTATTTTGAGGCACATATAATATAAAAATTCATATGGTATGTCATGAGAACTTGGAAAAGGTTAACGTGAATTTTTTGGGTGGCGCATTGGGCAAGGAATATCGTCGGAGATTTCAATGGTTTGGAAATTGATTACATGGTTTAATGCATGGGTGAAGGTTTAGCTATATTGTACTTCGGAATTGAATAGGATAGGAGATGGAAGCGACATGAAGTAAATACACATCACTCCATACTCCCCCCATCAACCGTCACCCTAGTATTGTTCTTCTTTGTNGGTTTGTGTTTTCTTGAGAATTTCAACTATGTAATTGCATGTTATTCCTCTCTGAGATGACTGTGTAATTGTTCGGATTGCAAGCAAAATAATTTGTTTTTGTTTAAGTTGTGCATTCACTGGTTTCTCTGTTGGTTAAAATCGTGGTGGGTCTCTGTGGATAATAAGTGGATTGGGATATAACGCTCTGTGTTAAAAAGGTGAAGGGTTTCACTCTGTGTATTCTTGTCGGTTGCTTCCTCACAGTCATGAGTATAAACCCACCCATTCACATTCAGATTGCTAGTTTTTTGTTGTGTACTTTTTATACTAGAGTCATGGTCGTGAGCTCATGCTCATTGTCTTGGCACCAAAGTATCTTAGGAATTGGTATTAGGGTGGCCATAATGTTGATATATACCATATGGTTATGGAGTGATATGAGTTATGCCTCGGTGTTATTCATCCTCACTGGCATTGTTGTCAAATGGTTTGGCTCTTAGGAAATTCGATAGAGGTTATATCTCTGTGTGTTCTTTGTAACCGTCACTTTTCAATTAACATTTTCCTCTCCTCTACAAGCATAAAACACACTATGTGCACCGACCTTTTCTATCCTACCCGTCGTTGTCTTCCTCTGTGGCTAATTGTTGTTCCGTTTCCCAAGCTGGGAGTTATAAGGATATCCTGTGGTTACTATTGAGTCTGTATCGAAAGGGTTTTTGCCTATGGTTGATATATCCCCGAGGACCTCCAATTCTCTGTGCTATTATTGAATGAGCACGTTCTTGATTGTCTCCTTGTATTTGTTGTGACATGGCCCGATTTTAAAGCCCCAATTGTTCTGCTCCCTTCAGGCATCTTCTAGGTTGTCGAAGATTAGTTTATCAAGTGGACTGGTTATGAAAGTTTTCATTGAGTTGAAAGGTGGTGATTGGGAATGAGTAATAATATGCAGTCAAGGGATGCCTCTTTTTCATTATACTCCCGATCACCGTATTCTTACAACATTGTCTTGATTACAAATTGGAGATTCCCGTGTGTTTCACTAGGCCTAATCCGAGTTATAGATAATTATGGAAATGGTGACTATGTATATTTGGTTATGTTCAATGTGCATATATTATTGAATCATCATGCATATTGGAAATAGTTACATCGACAATGATGAGGTTTGAAGTTTTATGTTGATTGTGGTTCCGTTGCAAAATCTTATTGGTTGATATGTTGAAGATTGTATATAATCATGCATGTTTTGGAATTCTGTTCGATTTGGAAAGGGACCTGGGCATATGTTTTAATTGGCTGATTGTCAAGTGGTAGATAGTGTATGATATTTTTATAGTAATGCATTGTGGGATAGAGGTGGAACAATGTTGTTGTGTGTTAACTTTAAATTCTAAAAAGGAAAGGAAAGAAATTAAAGACCAAGAATTTTCTTAACATGATTGTTGAATGGAAAGTTGTTTTGATTATGAGTATCATTGTACAAGCTGTTCTAAATTGACAAGTTTTGAGGAATATAAATGTTGGAACAATGAACAATTTGATACACATTAATTATTGATATGGTGTTGGTATGTTTTGTATTGAGTTTAGTACAAAGTTATGTTTATTTATTACTTGATTTGTTTTATGAACAATATTCATTATTTCCCTGCCATTCTCCCACTTTTCTGCACATTACAAATCCCCTCATATTCTCAGATTCACTATTCACACCCTCTTCTTAAAATTAAATTATAGTTAAATGAAAAATTTGTATTATAGCAGTTGAAGGATGGCACAAAGATGAGTTACACTTGATATGTTTTGTTATTACGACACAATTGATTGTTTGATGATTTGTTGAGAAATAATCATGATCTACCCCCCTTCATTTTACCACTTTTTGCTCAATACAATCCCTCATATATCCCATAACCCTTATTCACCCCCTACTCATTGACAAGTATTAACCGATTTTCATGGATTGAATTGCATGAGTCTGATGTGTTGTTGAGCCAAACTTTGTTTCATATTTAAAGAGATGTCATGTATGGTTTGTTGAAGAAACTAGTTGCTAATAAATAATTCATACAGGAATGAGCTTCTTCAGCAAAGGAAGCCATGATTAGAATAACAGGGGAAGAGGAAATTGGAACAGGGGCCCTAGAAGGCAAATGTTTTTTATATGTTTTGATGCAAACTCACAAGAGTTGAACCAACTATTCCAAGATGGATTTTTCAACTGGATTGGACAAGGGGTGGTCCAACCTAGGCCATAAAGGCCTCCTTTCCAAGACCCACATGTCCTTGGTATCCCAGTTCCCCCTCATGTCTCGTCACAACCTGAAGTCCCTGAAAATGGCGAATGGAAAGATATTGTCCACTCGACAGTCTCCCAACATCATGGCTGGACCAATTTGTCTCTACCCTCTCCTCCTCCACCGGTTAACCAAATTGTCCAAGCTTCCCCTGCACACTCACCAGTACATTCTTCCCACACAATAAAGAGATTAAAAACCGAGGCCACCATGCACCTGATAAAGGAAAATTTGTTGCATCCCCCTCCTCTCTCTCAAATGACTCTGCCAAATCCATTTTATCCCGCATGCACTTGAGAGATGATTTCTCTCATGTTATCAATGAGATCAGGCCTAAAGGCTCCACACAACCTAAGGAAAATTCAAAGAAATCAAAGGGAGATAGTAGCAACAAAGGGAAGATTGCATCCCAAAGTGGAAAATATGGTTTTTGAGTGTTTTTATTTATTGATTGTTGAGAACAGTTGACTGCTGAAGTTTTTGGACAACACACTATTTTTGGATATGTTGGATATTATATTTTTTTTGGATATTGTTTCAAATATCATTGATATTAATTTTCAAAATTATGAGAGTGATGATGGGAGCCACAATGATGAATGTGTTTGATTGATTAACTAGTTGTGTTTATGTTTGTTAAGAAACTAAAGGGAGTCGCAAGGGGTCCCACCTACTAGTTATTATTTATTAAAGACCCTTATTGTTATTTTATTAATTCCCCCCTAAACTAAAAATTAGTTGAATTTTAATTAACTTAACTAAAAGAGGTAGTTTAACTACAACTAATTCTGATTGCTTAAAGGCAAAAAGAGAAGGAGGAACAAGAGGAGAATAGAAGGAGAAAAAATACTAAGGTCTACTCTTGAGTTTTATTGAGATAGTTTAGTTTTCATTCATTCTTTAATTCATTGAAAGCCCAATTCTCTTTTATGATAGCAGGGTCCTATTGTAGACATCAAGATTCAAGGCTGAATTACATCATTCAGACACTTATTTTTCAGAGGTGTTGATTTGTCTTTGATAGTCTATGTAGACTTGTCTGTTTGTGAATCAAATTTCATGACTGATAAAGGATATTGTGCAGAGTCGAGTGGGAAAAAATCTATGGCAAGCTGATCCAACTTTTAAAGTTCCATTTTTTTACTTTCTGTTAGAAGTCCTTTTGTATGGTTTTCATCGGGGACATCTAAGTTTGACTTTGGTCCAAACTTCCTAAGGGAATTTTGTAAAGATAACAATTCTTTTGATAAATTGGAATGAAATAAGTGATTTCTGTATGTCTCATCTGTGTTAATTATTGACTTGGTATCTTTTCTTTTGTCTCTACATTTGCTTTTGCATCTGTTATATTAAGAAAATTACATAAATATTGAATTTTTCAGCAATTTTTTATTTATAAAAAATCAACCTAAGCCCTTGTAACCAATACTTGTGGATTAGGAAACAATTTCTGAGGTTATAAACATAGGGTGACAGTCTCGTCTATATTGCTTTAGCCAAGTACGATCTGAAAATGCTTGAGTAAGATTATTTCATATATTTTCCTCAACACTTACCATAGCTAAATACCACCATGGTTTGCAAATACCATGTGCTTTTTCACCCTTTCCCTTTTTCTTTAACTCCACTTTCACTTTTACCTTTTTCTTTAATCCAATTTCACTTTTACCTTTTTCTTTATTCCACTTTCATATTTACTCCTCTTTTACATAAACTCCACTTCCACCTAAATTTTCAACTTTTGTTATTTATTAAAGTCATATTTATATTTAGTCCACTTTCATTTCCACTTTTGAATAAACTCCATTTCCACTTAACTTTTCCACTTTTGTATTTATTAAAATGATACCAAGGTCACATTTATATTTAATCACTTACTAACCTTTGACATATATTTGATCACTTACTAACTTTTGACATCAACGACAATTTATTCAACAATTGATTTCCTGAGTGGATCTAACCATTGGTGGTTGCTGGAAATTGTTTGGGTTTGAAGGGTCGTCCAACTTCAACATGGAAAAAATGTCAACCACAACTTGCTATGAAATATCGACTACCGTGTTGATCTGACAGACTCAAGGGTTCTCAGTGCTGCATCAAAAAATTTCCCTTCGACTACACTTTGAAATGATAGTGCATGAGAAATTATTCAAGAGGATGACTCACCAATATTCATTTTGTTCATCATGATCCCATTTCAACAGAATATACAGTCACCAGGACAACTCGACTTGACCAGTGTAGTAATTGAAATTGTCTCATTCTTCCATTTTCATTCTTTCAAAGCACTCGACCAGGTGATCCCTTGTATTCTGGTAGTCCACTGTGTTCCTATAAATTGGTATTCATGTAGGTTTTACTGTAGTTCCATGTCATACTCCACTATTGTACTTCTTGTATTCATGTTGACATCAATGCTAACACGATATTTCCATCACTTCAAAGTCTATCAAATGGATGTCAAGTCTTCCTTTCTCAATGTCAATTTAGAGGAAGAAGTATACATTAAACAACTAGAATAATTCTTAGTATCAGAAAATAAGGATCAAGTGTGCAAGAATAAAACACTTTATGGGCTAAAGCAATCTCTCAAAGCCTAGTATTAATAACAAGGCTTCAAAAGAGGAATTAATAACAATAATCTCTACATCGAGAAAGTAGTAGAAAATCAGTTGATTGTTGTGGTTTATGTAGATGGCATTATTTTTGGAGGTGTTATCACACAATTTGTAGCTAGAAAGAAAGGCTATAAAGTAGGAGGCCAAATTGGTGTAACATGAACATATCCCACCCAATGTCACCACAATGGGGAGTTTCTTTCTCTTTAGGGAGGTGAGGCCCAGGGGAGACATCCCCGATGACTTGGGGTTTTGAAGAGGCTAAAGGATAATTAGACAATGAGAAGTTTCCCCCTTCATAGATCACCACTAGAACAGATAGTCCAGATTATATCCAACAAAGATAACCAAGTAGAATCCCTGCCCGAGAACAAAGAAACAATAAACTGATAGATGCAATCTTTGGTTAGTACTTCATATATATCAAAGACTATCTGATATTCAATATAAACAATTTGAAAGTAAATGTTGACGAAGTCAATGTTTACAAAATAACAATAAAAGTAATGTCACTTCACCAATAAATACTAGAAAGATATGACATTCAATGCAACAAATCAATACTTAACTCAATTAATGCCTTTAACTACCATTCAATTGCTCATAAAATGAAACGTTGCTGCATTAAAGATGTAATAACCAAGGATGACGTCAGAAACTAGGTTTAGTAAGTTAGTTGAGCTTAGGGTTAGTGTATTTAGGGTTTGAAATTCAAGTTTTGAGAGAGTTTGTGATCAAGTTCCACTTCAAAGCTGGAGGTCTTAAGATCAGTGCCTTCTAGGGTAAAATGGAGTCAATTTAAAGGAGGACGCAAGGGTTGAAGGAGGACAACTAAGGATTGGAGGGAAGAGTTCTGAAGTGCTGCTATGGCAGGGCCTCAGAGACAAAACCCTAGGGGAGAGAGGCTCACTCTGGTGTTTCTATGGCAAGGCCTCATGCTCTCTCCTCCTTCCTTAGATGGAAAAAATGGCTAGCATGAAAGATAAAGTCAAGACAAGAGAGTCAAACGAGGGAGAGTGTTTCTACAACAAGGCTCTATCATCAAATGCTAGAAGAAAAATGACCCTAAGTGTAGATAACCTAGGCATGGGATGTATTCTCCTTCTTGAGCTCAAACAAGTACGACTAGTAAAGGGAAAGAGGAGAAAGGAGTGTAGCTACGACTAGGCTCTCTTTTCCTCTTCAATGGATGAAAAATTATCTATCAGGGGACATGAGACAAGAACGTACTTGTGTGCTTGTCATCTAGGGTTTTAATCAAAAAATTATAAACATATGAAAGACTATAAGACTACAACCATTCATTCAAGAAGTTTTGCAGAAAAAACACTTACATATCACCATGAAATAACATGAAAACCCTAGTTGTAACACCTTCCTTCAAGATAAATGCCAAAATATGCCAAAAGTATTTTCCTTCAACAAGTGTGCCTTCCTTAAATCAACCAAATAACCCAAGATAGGGCACAAATTTTAGACCTCACCAAGTGGTGAGTGAGTGATGATGAAAAAATGAGAGTGAAAATCTCTCATTTATACAAAACCTTGACCAAATTTTACATTTTAGGTTAGGTAAAAGGCCGACAAGGCCAAATTATCATATTGTTTTACATTAAATTGTCAAGTAAAAACCCTAATTAAGCAGAAAAGAAAGTAAAATCCCCTCTAAGAGAGGAACTATCCCTTTCTAGGGCAAATGAAACATCCTGGAGCAAAACGTTAGCCCTCTAGGGGCTTCTCCAACATGCTACACGTGCCACTGCTGCCCAGTTTGCCTCCAAAAATGTCCAATAGGCTGGATGACATCATGGTCATCAAAGGTGATGTACCAGGCCTTCCAAGGCCAACGTCTCAGTAAAAATGTCTCAACCCCCTAAGCTAAGCTATGCCAGGGTGCCTCTGGTGGAACATCCTCTTCTTCTCTGGTGCAAAGACTCTAATCAACCTATGCCCTGTCTCTGCCCCTTGATGGGGTCTTAGCATCCATCTAGTGGGCTCTTCAACCCCATGGAGGTCCGAGATGATCATCTCCCCATGTGTATCGGTCCAAATGGTACCTGTCTGTTGGGTATGGTCCTGCACATCAAAGGCTACGCCTTTCATGGGCTCATCAATCATAGGGATCATGGCAATGTCAATCACATTTCATCATTAATATTATTAAACACGTGCATAAAATTCCTAATACATCAATCAATAGCTCAAAGATGTTACACAAGTCTACAATACAAGTCTGGGGAAAAGGAGAAGGCTTCCTATTGGGCTAATGTCCACAGAAAAAGGAAAGTTCCTAGAGAGACCTCATCCAAGCCATGTAAGTGGATGATGTGGTTAGGGGATGTCCAAGCATGTGGGTGCAGTAAGGGCCAAGGATGCAACATGTTACCTATGGGTGCCTTTGTAGAAGGCAAGTTGTCTCTGTCATGGATGCATTTTTTCCAAGCCCATTCTTCCCTTTATTCTTTTTATTCTTTTATTTGTTTTTTGTTCAAGAGCTAACTAGGGGAAACTGCCTTGGCATGGTGACTAGAGCTGACAACATTACCCACAAGTAATTTCGCATAAATGAGAAGGCTGGCTTGTGATGAGACCCCCTTTCCCTTGGCCATGCAACCAAGAGTCACTGCCCTGGCGTGGTAACCAACTGGTGGCAATGTCATACTGCTAGATACCCATGAACTTAATAGGCTTGCTCATGATGAGACCCTCTATCCTCTGATTAGGTCTTTTTTTTATTATTTTTCCGGGTCCCTCTTGTTTCTTGCTGAGAATATTTTTATTTTTTTCTCGGGGATCCCTGGGCGAAGCATATCAAGGTTTATTCTTAGGCTTTTATCTTTTACTAGCGTGCTTTTACCTTCTGGGCATTTATCCCCTTCTTCCCACGAGGTAAGGTGCAGTCCTGAAAATAGGTCAACCCAATGCCCAGACAAGGGGAATGGGATAGATGAGTGGGAAACAATATGTAAAAGTGGTAGTATGATGGGAGTAGATGATGGCTTTTCATAAATCCCCCCAGTGGCAAACCAAAACCTACAGACACAGGCTTTCTAGAGCACCCTGTCAATCCCCCCAAACATGGTCAAGTGGGCAAATGTAAGATCCAAGCAGTTGTTAGAGATAAAAGGAATCATATGCATATATTCAAAGGTTTCAATGATCAAAAGTGACACATACCATGATACCTGGACCAATTACCTCATGGAGAAAGAACCTCTTCTGATACAGGACCAAGCCGATGGTGATGGATGTTGTTGTTGTTGACAAGACAAAGAAAATGGAAGAAGAAAAGGTGGGCCCTCCAGGGCCATGATCAGGTCAATACTGCTCTTGGTATGCCATGTCTAGGACCTATGGGCCTCGAGACATGATCTCCTAGTTATCCCTAAAAAGTGGGGATAACAGGAGGCAATATGAAATAAATGTGTCAAGAGTTTGCAATAGAAATGCAAAAGGAATTTGAGATGTCTATGCTTGGTGAACTATCATTCTTTATTGGATTACAAATTTCTCAATCCGACAAAGGCAATATCATTTCACAAACCTAGTACATCAATGAAATATTGAAGAAATTCATAATGTAAGATTGTACACCAGTCAACACACCTATTGTCACATGTTGTAAATTGAGCAAAAATGATGAATCTCCATAAGAAAATCAAACATTGTATAGGTCAATGATTGGAATCCTACTATATGTGATGGCATCAAGGCCATACATTATGCACACAATAGGATTGGTTGCATGATTTCAAGTTGCACAAAAAAAAACTCATGTGCAAGAAGTAAAAATGATATTAAAATATATGAAGGGCACCTTGGACTTCGACTTATGGTACTCAAGAGGTGAATATTTTACTCTAACAACATATATAGATGTAGATTGGGCAGGAATGTTGATGAAATAAAAAGTACAAGTGGAGGAGAATTCTTTCTAGGAAACAATCTATTGTCTTGCTCGAGCAAGAAACAATCTTCAGTCTCTCTATCCAAAATATAAGCCGAGTATATTGCAGCAGCAACATGTTTCACACAAGTTCTCTGGATGAAGAAAACACTGCATGATATCAAGGTAGAATATGATTAACCAATATTAATCATCTGTGACAACACAAGTCCAATCAAAATTTCAAAGAATCCTATTATGCACTCAAAGAAAAAACATATTCCCATAAAGTACCACTTCCTAAGAGAGAAAGTACACGAACAAATTATCAAGATGGAATACATTGCCACCAAGGAACCAATTGTAGATAATTTTTCCAAACCCCTTCCTAGAGAAACATTTACATATCTCATACAGAAGCAGGGAGAGATATCCCTCTCATTTCTTCAGTAAAGAAGCACAAGCACAGGGGGAGAATTCCTTTGCCATTGATTTCAAAGGGGGAGAATTATAGACATGGGGAGAGTTTCAGACATGGGGAGGAGAATTACAGATGGGGGGAGAGTTGTAGACAAGGATATATATTTCTATTTCTGTAGGATTACATGTTTTTGAGTACAAGGTTCCCATCAATGAAAAGGGGGGAGATTGTTGAATAAATGATTGTCATTGATTGCAAAGGTAAGTATTCAAATATAAATATTCAAAGGAAAGGTGACTTTAAGAAATACAAAATGGAAGTGGATTATAAATGAAGTTACGTGAAAGTGGATTAAATATGAATTTATGTGAAAGTGGATTAAACATGAAGTTATGTGAAAGTGGATTAAAAAGTTAAAGTGAATTAAAAAGTAAAAGTGTACATGGTATTTGCACATGGTTTTAAAAACCATGGTGGTATTTTTCCCATGGTATCTTGAAAAGTAAATTAAAAAAAAAAAGGGAAATTAATTATTTACTTAGTGAAGGTTGTGTATTTTCAAATGTACAAGAATTTCCATGTAGAGTTAATGGTAAACTATAAAAGGAGAAGAGGATTGTGAGAAATAATGTGTGGGTGAAGAGAAAAAATGTAATATTTACATATGAGAATATACTACGAGAAAAAAATTGAATATTATTTAAAGAAGAGAGAGTGATGAAGTATGTGATGATCTAGCTAATAGATCTCACGAAAGCAAAAGAGTGAGTGTCGAGCAAATTTGACGAAATCAGAAGGAGTGAGTGCCAAGATGATATAGTGAAATAAGAAGTGACACGAACCGAGCAGATCTGATGAAAGTAGGAGTGACTGTTGAGTTCATCTGAAAAAAGCAGAAGTGGCGAGCACATAGTAGATTTGGCGAAAGCAAAAGTAATGAGCGCAAAAAATATTTGGTAAAGACAGAAGAAAAAAGAATACTAGTGAAGGAAATGCATATGAATAACTTGTAAACTTGTAACTAGGTTGGTTCCTAAAACAAATGTGGTGATTGGTGTCTCCAGTTCGTCAGTTCCTACAAACAAATGTGGGGATTGGTCTCTCCAATAGGTCGATGTCTACAAACAACAGTGGGGATTAGTGTCTCCAATAGGTTGGTTTCTACATAAAACAAAGGGGATCAATGTCTCCGGTAGGTATATGCCTACAAACATTAGAGGGGATTGGTGTCTCCATTAGGTTGGTGCCTAAAAACATTTGTAATAGTAGGTTGGTGCCTATACATTTATAAAAAAAATCTTTTGTGTTTTTCTCCCGAAAGGGTTTCCACGTAAAATATTATGTCCTCTAGTTGTTACATTTATGTGATTGCTTCATTATGGTTTATGGATGTTAGAAAAATATAGCCTTATACTGATCCACCCCCATCCTCTCAATATAAGTGTGCACTTGACATTTTTTTTTCCTCTGTCATCAAAATTATCAATTGAAGAATTTTTTCGTTCTTGAATTGAATTTTGGGGTTTTCCTTTGGTTGAGCTTCTTTTTTGGGAAATATTCGGGGACCGTGAACTTATTTAATTTGAAAACTGTCCTCATTTTCTATGATAGTCATTGGTATTGACTATTGTATAGATATATTCTTGCAATTTTTCCACAACCAACCCTTGAGGATTCTAACTATCACCTTCTTCTTCTCCAAATAAATGTTTTTGCAAACTACATGTTATATCCTACTAATGTCATGTGGGTCATGAATAATTGATTAGGGTTGAAACCTTTGATATCATTAGCTTACTTGAGGTTAAATAAATCAAATTGAGTTGAGGTTTCATCTAGATGAGAAATACTTTTCACAGATATTTCCCCATTATTCCATGGTGATGGGATAAACTTTTGTTTTCCTTTTTTCATTAAAAAAGTGAGCAAAAAAATTGTATTGTTTACATAGCTCAACTATAAATAATCTATCATAAACATAGTAGGGTAGAAATGAAGGTTTTTTTCATGAACAATAGATTCTGATAATACTAAAATTTTCCATAGCTTCGAAGATTCCTTTTTCTGCTAAGAAATATCATCCTTCAATGATAACCTTCATGTATTGGGTCCATAAATTAACCTTTCAAGAGAATATATAAAAGAACTGTGTACTTCGTAGAAGTTATATGGATATTTTTTCTTCCAGAGTGCAGGTTGCCACATTTGTACAAGGTCAAATTTACAACTAACCTTCTTGGCCAAGGGTAGGCCCTTGAACACGTGACAATAAGTCACGACGAAGATCAAATACGAAGACATGTAAAACCTTTTACTTTTGTGAAAATTTCCAAGTTGAAAAGATAACTCACTTGAAATAATTTTTGACCAATCGAAAGTAACGTTCTCATGAATTGAAAAATACATTATGTATAAAGCAAGTTGTTTGACAACACAGGTATTGAAATAGAGGAAAAACACCTTCATTAACCACTCATACAACCAAATAAAATATCAACACACCGATATTTTGACGTGGTAAAACCCCTATGGGGAAACATCCATGGCCCCAACTAAAGTGGCCACTTGGAGCAATTTATTAATGCAAAAGAAAAAGATTACATAGATATTTACAAGAGATTTTCTCACAGTCGATCATCGACAAATGACTCTCTATGGTATTTAAATAGAGATCATGGACCAATCAAGTGTTAAGCCTTGGATAAATGTAGTTTTTAAGATCAAGGAGAATATGAACTGTCAGATCACTCTATGTAGGGAATATATCGTGACCTTTGAATTTCCTAACTACAAATGCATATTAATGCATACTAAAGAAACACACTAATAAACACACTTTTATCCAATGACACATTAGACCAAGTAGATCTTAA
>JASDQU011179953.1:8485-19736 GCA_032191745.1 Picea mariana
TCTGATACCACTGTAATGATCCCAAGCCAATTTTTTGCTTGGAACCACTAACTACCACTGTTGTATTTGATGTTCAGGTGACTATTGAAATTGTTCCAGTATTGAAATGATGTTTATACAAGATTTACCCAACACATGAAAGATCACAACATATTCAAGATACAGCAAGCATAAGAACAAATCTGACCTTTTATTATAAAAGCATGAATCAGATACAATAGAGAGCAGATCTGGAATAATACTCAGATGGCCCCAATAGATAATAAGTATGAGCTGTTATAAAACGCTCCCGCCAATACAAAATAAGCCTCCAAAGGCTGGATGAGAGATGAAGACCAATACCAGTAGATCTAAGCCGTATGAATCCCAAACTCCTCAGACTGGAGAATGCCACGCTCTAGAAGAAGGTTGAAAACCCTCAATAGTTCGGCCCAACTGAAGGAAGACTCCAAATGAGTCCAAATTCTGCCAACTAATAGATCAGGGTGCTAGGATCCCCCTCCAGAAGTCTCAGGTCGAAATGCTAAGGCGAACCCCTCCAAAAGTTGAATCCTCAAATAAAGTTACGCCCTCCTGGATGCTTGAAACCCTAATTAATTCGGCCTTGATGAAGGAAACCTCCAAATGCCCTGAAACTCTCCAGAAATGTAGATCGGGCTATAGGAAACCTGTAGGAGAAGTTTTAGATCCAGATTCCAAGTAGAACTCCCTAGATCTGAGAAAGACTGAATCACAGGACGCCCTCCTTGCCTCAAGGTCGTCCCAATCTGTAGCTAAAGATCCGTTGATGATAACTCTTCAAGAAAACCCTCAAAGTGATGGTTGAGGACCTGCAAGTAAAACCCAAGTGTCAAAATGCCCAAAAGCTCCTCTAATTAGTTGGATCGAACCCTCCTTAAGATGATGTTGCACCCTTGCTGGAAACTCCTGAATAGTACGGCCCTGCTGCTTTCTAGATCGAAAGATGGATAGATGATGAGTGTAGAATGGTGTGGGTGGAGTCTTTCACCCCCGAGACCAAGCTATGGAACAAGGTGAGTGGGTCTTTCACCACTGATTTGCTCACAAGGGTTTGTAACAGCAAAACCCCCAAACTGTATGCTCAAGAGCAATAACAAGCAAATACCAAAATCAGAATGAATAATAAGTGCACCCCAGCCTTCTATTTATACTTTTTCTTCTATTTCTCTGTTGAGTTAGATTAACTCCAGGGTTAACTCTTCCAGCACTTCTATTCTTTCATTGAGTTATCTTTTACTCCTTTTTACCCTTTTTCTCAAGTCAACTTAAGAATATAACCTTAGTCTAGTTGACCTTTCCCCTTAGTGTGAGACTATGGCCTAGTGGGGATGCCCAGGCCACTGAGTCTCCTCAACACCTCTTCATCAAGAGGTGGGGGCCATTACACACTGCACCTTTTGCCCAGGCATCCCCATCCACCTCACCCACCTACATGACTTGGATTTGATCCTTTCCAGGAACAACCCTTTTCCAGTAGACTCTAGCCCAATAGGACGTCTTGTCACTTTCCCCAAACTTGTATTGCAGACTTGTATAATGTCTTTGAGCACTAGACTGGGGTAAAGGGGTTTTATGCACATGTTTAATAAATATTGATGATTAGATGTGATTGACATTGCTATGATCCCTGTGACTTATGAGCCCATGGAGGGCGTAGTTATTGATGTGCAGGATCATGCCCGACGGACAGGTACCATGTTGGACAGGTACAAATGGGGAGATGATCAGTTCAGACCTCCATGGGGCTGAAGATCCCACTAGATGGATGTTGAGACCCCAGCAGGGGGCAGAGCATTTGTACCAGGGAAGAGCAGAAGAATCCACCAGAGGCAGCTGAGCAGACCTGTACCTAGGGGGGTTGAGCCCTCTCCACAAGAACGTTGGCCTTGGAAGGCCCAGGACGTCTCATGCCCATGACGTCACCCAACAGTATGGATGTTTTGGGAGGCAGCTTTGGCAGTTTTGGCACGTGTGGCAGCGTGGAGAAGCCCAAGGAGGGCTAACATTTTGCTCCAGGAGGCTGCATTTGCCCAAGAAGGGGCTAACGTCACCCTAGAAAGAGGATGACATGTCTCTAATGCTTGAATAGGGTTTTAATTTAAGCATTTTATGTAAAACAGTATGATTTTAGTATTTTGGCCTTGTCGGCCTTTTAATGACCTAAAATGTAAGTTAGTTCATTGCTACTGTATAAATTGAGGGTTTTTACCTTCATTTTTTCATCATCTCTCACTCACTCATTAGTGAGGTCTGAAATTTGCGCCATTTTTGGAGTTATTGGCTGAAATATTGAGGCGCACTTGTTGAAGGAAGATTTTACTTGGCATTTTTGGCATTTCTCTTGGTGGAAGGTGTTACAACTAGGGTTTTTCTACATGGTTTCTTGGTTTATGTAAGTGAATTTCTGCAAAGACTTYTTAATTGAATGGTTTTAGTTTCATTTACTTGCATATGTAATTATATTTTGTTGAATCAAACCCTAGGTGACAAGCACTAGTTGATGTCCTTGTCTCATGTCCCCATCAAGATTTTTAGCCATTTGATTTGCATGAWGAAGATAGAGCCTTGCCATTGCAACACTCTATCCTTCCTCTTAGCCTAGCTGTTTTGTCATTGTTGATTTAAGAAGGAGAAAAACGCACCAAGGCCTAGCTATTCTACACCTGGTGAGCCGTTTTTCCCTAGGGTTTTCCTAGTGAGGCCTTGCCATAGCAACACATCACTTGCTAACCCTCTTGTCTTAGATCAATCATTATTCAAGCTAGTCGTTTTTCCATTGAGCTAAGGAAGGAGGAGAGACCACTGAGGCCTAGGTTTTCTACACCAAAGTGAGCCTCTCTCCCCTAGGGTTTCATCTTTGAGGCCTTGCCATAGCAACACCTCAAAGTTTAACTATCTTGTCCTTGGTTTTACCATTTTCACTTAGTCCTTCAGCCTTTGCATCCTCTCTTTGACTCCATATACCCTAGGAACACACTGATCTAAGGCCTCGTGCTTTGAGTGACTTGATCATAAAACAAACTTCCAATTCTTTGAACAAACCCTAATTTTACTAACCCTACTAATTATATTGTTGTCGTCATCTTCTTGTGCTATAAACACCTTGGTGCAACTATCGTTTTATTTTTAAAGCAATTGAATGGTTGGTTAAGGCATTATCTATGAAGTGTTGATTTTGTTACATTGAATGCCACGTTTCTCTGGCATTTATTGAGAAGTGATATTGTAATCATTGCTATAGTGTAAACATTGATTTACTTCATCAATATTATTGCTCAATTGCTTATTATCATAAAGTCATTGATTATATGAAGTACTAACCAGCAAGCAAGCTTGCACATATAGTTTCATTGTTGCTTTGTTCTTGGGCAGGGATACTTCTTGGTTACTACTTCCGGTTATCTTTATTGGCTATAAGTCGGACTTTCTGATCAGGTGGTGACTTGTGAGGGGGATTATTATCACTTTGCCTTGCTAAACCCTTTGCCTTCTCAAAACCCCAGGTCACCAAGGATGTCTCCCCTGGGCCTTACCTCCCTAAATAGAAAGAATCTTCCCATCGTGGTGACAATGGGTAGGATTGGTTCAGTTACGCCAGTTTGGTATCCTTTCATCTATCTACTTTCCAAACTACAAACTGTGCGATAACATTTTGGCGCCATTGTCGGGGAACACTAAGTCAAACCTTCCTCAAGACGACACTTTTTGGTAAGCCTTGCCTCTAGAGTCTTTATCTTACAAGCTTACCTGGCGACTCCACTTCGGGTGTTTTCCTCTTTTTCTTTGATAGTTTCAGGCAAATTATCTKGCGACTCCACAAACCAAAAGGAGGTATAACAACCCTCCTCAATCCTTCAAAAGAAAGCCTCCCCGAAACTCTCTTGTTGTAAAATCACTTTTCGGAGGAAATCTTCCCTTAAACACCATGTCTAGCACAGCAACTCAAACCTATGCATCGAACCCAKGCAATAATCAAAGACAATGATCATCTACTCTCTTCAAGCCGCTAGACATGTCATCTATACCAGGCTACCCTAGGCAAATGTCACCCAAGTATGAGAAGTGATTGCCTAAGTTCACTGGTACTGATGCAATCAATGTTGAAGAGCATATGAGCAATTTTTGGGCATTTTTTCAGCTTCACCCCGTTAGTGATGATGCTGAAGACTTAGTCATGAAATTGTTCTCTGCTACCCTCCTTGATGCTTCAAGGCGTTGGTACCATAGTCTTCCCGATGGCAGTATTAAGACCATGGACAAATTAGAAAAAGCCTTTCTCAAGAGGTGGAGTATCAAAGAAGACCCCAACATGCTTCTAACCAGGCTGAATTCCCTTTGGAAACATGAGAATGAGTCCATTCAAGAATCCCACACCAAGTTTGAAACCCTATTGCAAAAGATTCCCGTGAGCCATCATCCAACTGATAATTACCTTGTCTACCTCTACACCAAGTCTTTCACGGGTCAACTAGGGTATCTCCTCAGAGACAAGAACCCCCAAACAATCCAAGAAGCTCAAGAATTGGCTACCAAGATTGAAGGCAACCTCCATTCGTCTAAAATTGAGCCTTTCACAAATCCAAGGGGCAAGATGGACACTAAACCCAAGATAGTCCACAATACCGAGCCTACTTCTGACCTTTGCGCCAGTATGGAAAAATTACAAGCAACCATGGATGGCATGATAAAAAATCAAGAGGTAATGAAGAGTAGAATTGTCAACTCAAAATCATAGCATCATGAGGAATTAGATCAAATTCCTCTTCTTATACCTCCCCTGATCTAATTTTTCATTGACATCACTTAAGCTAGGCACCATTTCTCCTAAGTCGAATGTGATTAATTAATTAAGTCCCCCCTTAACACCTTTTTCTTCTATTTCTCTGTTGACTTTGGCTTAAGTGACTTTTCCTATGCTTTTTGGCTTAATTCATCGTTTAGCCATTTATTCACCCTTATTTCTCCCTCTGTTCCTTGTTTGTGCCTGACTATAATCTATGGGAACAGATAGACTACTAAGTCACTCCCTGCTGAAGCTCTTCTTGGGAATGGGGACATCACAGGCTTCGAGGCTTTTCATTAACGCAAAAAAACACATTATTAGATTTAAGGCACTTTGAAATTTGAATGTAGGTGTGAAATAACAACACTAGTTTGTCCCATTGATCTGAAAAACAGACCATGCATAATGTTCCCTACCTTTTACAACTTTAATGTAAATGAAACCAAACTGCAGGAAAGAACACAAACACACAGTTGACCGTCAAAACAGGGAGACATTCATTTGGACAGTGGAACACATAGTAAGGTAGAAAAACCTGGATAAAATGTAGGTAGATGTAAGAGTCAAGTACAGTTTGCACTGTGCTCCCTGCATGTAGGATCCTTGATAATCATGAGACCCTTTCTTTGTTGAACAGATGAAATCATTGAAATGTGATTTTAAATAACTTAAACATAAATGTAGTTACCAAATGGAAAACACAGTGAAGCAAGAACATACTATCCGTGTGCGTGTGGCTTCTTCTGGTTTCAGGAAACGTCTACAAAATTCTCGAATCAATGTCATGCTAGAATTCATCTCTATCCCTCCTTCAGCATCACCTGAAGCTCTTCATGCACGCAATCTGTCAGCACTTGCTCTGTAATGCTGGCCATTATAAAATTTGTGTTGTACTATATAAGAAAACAGTATTCATAGTTGCAATGACAATTGACAAGACTCCCTTCTTTCCTACTCACTTTTATCTGTCTTGATTCTCTGTGTGCAAAATGGGTGTAAAGAAAATAACAGATGCTGCACGCTTCTCATACATACATATATGGAATAAAAGTATCTAATGGAAGAAATTAGAAACGTGAGGCAACTGAAAATTATGCACCTGAAACAGAATCAAGCCCGGCTGTTGGAAATTCGATCTCCTGGTATACATGGAGCAGGTGGTGGGAATTTGATCCCATTGTAAGTCCTCGGATGATGGCAGGGCCCAGAATGATAATTAGAATGGACATATCCTCCACGACTTTAATTCATGAAATTACTTACCAGCAAATACTTTGAATCCATCAGTGCTGATTGTGTGGCCACTTTTACCTGTGAATAATTTTTTTGTGAAAAATAAAGAAAAGTTAAGAAAGGTTGAAATACATAAATGGAATTATGTATGAACTCTGACATGAACCTAGATGAACTCAATTCAATATGCTCCATGTCAGATTGATCTCAAATGTGTGTTTTTTAGATGTCAGAAAGAGCTACTAACAAATAAAGTGCTAAACCCAAGTTGATCGGTTCTTCATATCTTGTAATGTTAGTGACTTATACATGTGGTTATGGAATTATTATTATGTGGCGATGATGTACTTTATCACTTTATGAGTGGGTTATGAGTCAAGTCATGAGAACATCACGAAGACAATAGGAAGCCCTTGTTAGAATTCCCTGATTAGCTGGGTGAATGGCTGTGTTCCCCAACCATTCTGTACGAAAGAACTCTATGTGTATAAAGAAATCCCATCTTGAATTGAGTTATCATCATGAGTGGAAGTCACATGATTGTATGCTATGTACCATACCTCCATCTTTGTTGATGACAGGCATATATGTGTACATAAGAGTGTCAGTTGGAATAAGAGCTTCAATGACGATTTTTATGTTCTTGTGAATAATGTTGTGATTCTTCTTTCTTCCTCTTCTTTATTTAAGTCTGAATACATACTATTTCTTGATCCACTTTGCTTTATTGTCACTTCCAAACTTGTAACTCTAGGTATATGGACTCAACATTTGGTATTGGTTTCAGGTTTGGATATTGATATCTGGAGCAGTGGAGACTTACAATTTGATTGATGACAACATTTGGAGATTGGTAGATAAGATAAGATAATTTTATTAATGTCCTACAAATGACCACATATACATCAATGGGACTACTAAGTACATCAATGTCATTACAAAGAGGGAGTGCAAAAGATGCTCCTATAGAAGCAAGATAAAGCAGATCTAACCAGTAAGATCTAAGATCTAGAATCTAAAATGAAAGAGCAGAATACAAAGCAATATTGCAGCCATAAAAATGCTACCATTGTTGAGAAACTAAAACCTTGGGAAGAGGAGTGTCTCAAATGTGATTACTCAAAAGGGAATGCTAGCATTGTTGAGAAACTAAAACCCTGGGAAGAGAAGTGTCTCAAATATGAGTACTCGAAAGGGAGCCTCAATGCCTCCTAATGATAACACGCATTACTGTCTTATCCTCATGAGTAGCCCTTTCTTCTTTGGTCGTGCAGCAAGGAAGATGCTCTTCATTCGGGGATTCCATTTCTCCATCACTCTCTGAATCATGGAATAAGGTATCATCAAAATCCTGAAAAGGAAAGAAACTAACCTTATCGTCTTGTTGTTGTGCAGGTGGAGAAGGCTTATGAATCGTTTCATCAAGAGGAAGAGGGCATGATGATACTTCGTTATTGGGTTCCGGCTCCTCAACTATTTCTTCAGCAATCCCTCGTCGATCTGTGGTTTGTTCCCCTTCTTCTTGGAGATCAATGATGAAGCTCTCAAGGGTAAACAAATTCTCTCCATTGACAATACTTAAGGTAAAGAGGTATCCTATATCAAGCGAGGAGACCTTCTCCTCGATCACTACAGCCATGTAGTAGGCTTCGTCAAGCATCCTTGGGGTTCTTTCATTAAGAGGAAAACTTAGATACCCCAAAAGTGCACTAGTAAAGAGATGGACCAAGTATCTCTCCTCGGGATGATGACTTTCAGGAATCTGATATAGCATGTTCTCAAATCTAATCTGGAAGTATCCGACAGTTTCGTCCTCAGCTTGCTTTATATGCTCGAGTTCTTGTAATAGTAATGGGATGTCTTGCTGCTGGATACCCCATCTATCGAGAAATTTTTTCTCAAATTGCTCCATAGTCTTGATGCTGGCCTCGGGGAGGTTGTCATACCATTCTTTGGCATTGTAAGAAAGCGTGGTAGAGAAAAGTTTCATGACCACGTCTTCAGCATAATCATCGACCGGGTAGGATAGGAAGAAATTCCAAAAATTTCTCATGTGATAGTCATCTCTCTCTCTATCACCACCAGTGAATCCAGGGAGCAAATTTATGTATTCAAAGGGCATTTGTTGAGGGTACCCCAGGATGTTACTCATGTCTAAAGGCTTGTAGTTCCCGGGATCCCATTGTGAAGTCATTGTTGGCTTCGTCATCAGTGGAGTCGCCAGATAGTTTTCTTGAAACTATCAAAGAAATAGGGAAAACACCCTAGTGGAGTCGCCAGGTAAGCTTTTAAGATAAGACTCTGAGGCAAGGCTTACCAAAAAGATTTGTCGTCTGAGGAGAATGGACTCAGTGTTCCCCGGCAACGGCGCCAAAATGTTATCACACGGTTTGTAGCTAAGAAGAAAGGCTATAAAGTAGAAGGCCAAACTGGCGTAACAAGAACCTATCCCACCGAATGTCACCACGATGGGGAGGTTCTTTCTCTTTAGGGAGGTTAGGCCCAGGGGAGACGTCCCCGGTGACCTGTGGTTTTGAAGAGGCAAAAGGCTAATAGGACCAAGATAAGGTTTTACCCTCTTCACAAGTCACCACCCAAACAGAGAGTCCCGGCTAAACAGCCAATAATAAAGTAAATCCCCAATGAAGAACACCTGCTTGGAACAAGACAACAGCAAACAGATATATGCAAGCTATATTTCAATGGGTTAGTACTTCATAAGACTATCTGATAAATATATATAAGCAATTAGCAGTAAATGTTGACGAAGTCAATGTTTATCAATATAGCAATGAAAAATAATGCTCCTTCACCAATAAATACTGGAACAAATGTGGCATTCAATGTAACCAATCAACACTTTATTCAATTAATGCCTTAACCACCATTCAATTGCTCATAAAGTAAAACGTTGCTGCAATAAAGATGAAATATTCAATGATTACGTTAGCAACTTTAGGTTAGTCTAGGATAGGTTAGTGTAGTTAGGGTTTCAATCGAAAAGTCTTGAGAGTGTTTAGATCGAGTTCTTACTTCAACTTTGGAGGACTTAGATCAATGCCTTAGGGTTTAATGGAGTCATAAATGAAGGACGCAAGAGTTGAAGGGGATGAGACTTTAAGGACTAGAGGGATAAGTTTTGAAGTGTTGTTAAAGCATGGCTTCAAAATCATAACCCTAGGGGAGAGAGGCTCACTCCGGTGTTGCTAAAGCAAGGCCTCANGGATAAGTTTTGAAGTGTTGTTAAAGCATGGCTTCAAAATCATAACCCTAGGGGAGAGAGGCTCACTCTGGTGTTGCTAAAGCAAGGCCTCATGCTCTCTCCTCCTTCTAGGCAAACAACTAGCTCAAATGAAATACAAAATCAAGACAAGAGGGCTTAAAGAGGGAGAGTGTTGCTAAGGCAAGGCTCTTTCATCAAACCCTAAAAGAAAACGGCCCTAGGTGTAGATGACCTAGGCTTGGGACGTCCTCTTCCTCTTGAAGTCAAAATGGTATGGCTAGCTAAAGAGAGGAAGAAAAAGGAGTGTAGCTATGGCTAGGCTCTCTTCTTCTTCTTCAATGGCTAAAATCTTTTCTATCAGGGGACATGAGACAAGGACCTACTTGTGTGCTTGTCACCTAGGGTTTTTATTCAGCAAATTATAAATACATGTAAGAAAATAAGACTACAACCATTCAATCAAGAAATTTTGCAGAAAAATACTTACAATTCATCAAGAAATAATCATGCAAACCCTAGTTGTAACACCTTCCTTCAAGAAAAACACCATAGAATGCCAAAAATCTCTTCCTTCAACAAGTGTGCCTTCCTCAAATCAGCCAATAACCCAAATAGGGTGCTAAAAATCAGACCTCCTTATTGAGTCAGTAAGTTGTTATTCTAAAATGAGGATCAAAATCCTCAATATATATTGTATCAATGACCTAATTTTACTTTTTAGGTCATAAAAAGGCCGATAAGGCCATCATGTCAAAATCATACTGTTTTTACATTAAATGCTAAGTAAAAACCCTAATTAAGCAGAAAAGAGAGTAAAATCCCCTTCAAGGGAGGCGCTAGCCCTTTCTAGGGAAAATGAGACATCCAGGAGCAAAACGTTAGCCCCCCAGGGACCTCTCCAGCATGCCACAAATGCCACTGCTGCCCAGTCTGCCTCCAAAAGCGTCCATGAAGCTGGATGACGTCATGGTGAATATGGGGACGTCCTAAGCCTTCCAAGGCTAGCGTTCCACTGAAAAGGGGTCATTCCCCCTAGGTCTAGTCCTATCGGAGTGTCTCTGGTGGAACGTCCTCTTCCTCTCAGGTGCAAAACCCTTGATCAAGCTCTGTCCTGTCTCTGCCCCCTGATGGGGTCTCAACATCCATCTGGTGGGCTCTTCAGCCCCATGGAAGTCCGAACCGATCATCTCCCCATGTGTACCGGTCCAAATGGTACCTGTCCGTTGGGCATGGTCCTGCACATCAAAAGCTACGCCCTCCATGGGCTCATCAGTCATAGGGATCATAGCAATGTCAATCGCATCTCATCATCAATATTATTAAACATATGCATAGAACCCCTAATACATCAGTCAATAGCTCAAAGACATTACAAAAACTTGCAATACAAGATTGGAGAAAAGGACAAGGCATCCTATTGGGCTAGCGTCCACAAGAAAAGGAAAGTTTCCAAAAAGATCTCATCCAAGCCATGCAAGTGAGGTGATGTGGTTAGGGGATGTCCAAACATGTGGGTGCAATGAGGGCAAAGGATGCATAAGTGCTACCTGTGGGTGCCTTTGTAGAAGGCGAGTTGTACCTGTCATGGATGCATTTTTTCCAAGCCCATTCTTGCCTTCATTCTTTTTTATTCTTGTTTTATTCTTTTATTTGTTTTTTTTGTTCAAGAACTAACCAGGGAACACTGTCTTGGCATGGTGACCAGAACTGACAGCGTTACCCACAAGTACTTTCACAGAGATGAGAAGGTTGGCTCGTGATGAGACCCCCTTTCCCTTGGCCATGCAACCAAAGGTCATTGCCCTGGCATGGTAACCAGATGGTGGCAATGTCATATTGTTATGTACCCATGGACCTAATAGGCTGGCTCGTGATGAGACCCCCTATCCTCTGAATAGGTCTTGTTTTGTTATTTTCCGGGTCCCTCTTGTTTCTTGCTGAGAGGCTTTTTACTGCCTTCTCGGGGATCCTTGGGCGAAGCATCTCGAGGT
>JASDQU011179954.1:8216-19338 GCA_032191745.1 Picea mariana
ATTTTCAAAATACTGATCACACTACCAACCTTCCTAACCTCTTAACTCAACAAAAGTATGGTGATCTTGAAAAGCTTCTCTTAATGTTTTTCGAGCACAGAAACAAAATTCTAAAGAATCACAAGTAATCACTCACCCTCTTAAGGTACAATAGACCAATTAGGTCTTAGTGGACGTTAATCATCATCATCATCATCATCATCATCATCATCATCATCATCATCAATTAGTGAACATATGGTGGTTTAGAGAGCCATTTTTTTGTTTATCAAGTTTATGACAATAAGAGAAAATATTAAATAACACTAAAACAAAGAAAGTAAAAGAAATGAAATTAAATTAGGTTAATTACCATGTTTTTCTTTATTGATCAATCTAGTCTAATTAGACTAAGGGTAAATCTAAAAATGAAATATGGAATAATATATATGAACATTTAAAATTTCCTTGTAACCTGAATGCAAATAAAGAACAAGAATTAGGAATTAACATCACTTACCTTTTGTTGTGTAAACAATGGAAGGGAAAGAAAATAATTACTACCACTTTGCTCTTGGTGTGAAAACAATGAAAGATAAATAAAGGGTGAATTGACTCCCTAGGTGGGTAAGAACCCTTGATTAAGTACATTGGATCTAACTAAAAATGTTCTTGAGAGTTATTCTTGTTAAAAGATGGCTTGAATCCCTTCTTCCTTTAATCCATTTTACCTTTCTTATTTTTAAATTAGGTCTCTTGGAAATTTGACCTTCCTTTTCTTTGCTCATACAATCACTTATTCCTCCTGGTTCCTTCTTCTAAACTCTTTAACTAATCATACTAAACTTTTCCGTTGTATAATGATGCCACCCCACTTAAGAACCTTTAAATCTTAGCCTTTTCATCCTTAATGAAGTCCACATAACTCAGAAGCTCCGAGAATATCCTTTCATATTACTCCATGGTCATGGTTCCAATCTTGTGTTAAAATAACTCTTTCATCTTCCTATCATAATATCGCTACGATAAGTATTATTGCTAGAAATATTTCTTGAACTACTTCCATGAAATCCTCTTCTCATCAATGTGCTTAGTCTACTTGAGTTGATCAAACAACATAGAATATTTTCCTTGAATATGGTAAGATGCAATTTTGGACTCTACATTTGATGGGTAATCATGAAACTAGAAATATTTCCCCATGCCCAAATACCAAGCTTCTTCCTCTTCTCCATTCCTATGCTTTCCATCAAAAGATGGTGGCTTGAGCTTCCTGAGCTCTCCTTGCAAGACATATGGAACATATATTCTCTTCTAATGTCTGATAGGGGACACACTTGGAATACTCACTAAACATAATATTGCATAGATTCTTCTGGTCGAGTGTCCCAGGGAGTAGTGATATTGTTTGTTGACATTGCTTGACTGTCTGGACCCAATGGGATCCTTGCTTCGATCATAAGACTTATGTGTTGTTTCCTATCATGCACTGGACATTTGTTTTTTGGAAGATTCCTTATTGACTTCCCTCTGCAACATATTCAAAATTTGTATTATGTCTTCTTTAACTCTTATTATCCTTTCATTATCTGCTCAATAGCTTTGCAGTTCCTTCTGTAGGCTCATCACAGTTTCAACTAGCTCTATTGGTCACACTCAACTTCTATGCCCATTTGACTCGGTCTTTGCATTTCCCATTTTGACTTGGAGCCCTCTCAACTCCTCCTCTTGTGTGAAAGACCCCTGAGCATATTCCATATCTTTGGTCCTCATACTACATATGTTCTGGTCTATTAGAAGCCTAATTCCTCAAAATGTGTGTCCATAAAAGAATTTCTGCTAGATTAAAATAAAAATAATCTAAGAATTCTACATCATTTTTCCTCATTAAGCCATCAAATATATTCTTTCTACTTTAATAAGGATTTTTATGCTCCATACGTAAATATTTATAGATGGGATGATTCTTCCAATTAACCTATTTCCAACGACTATTCTTTCACTTAATTCTATTCTCGAAGTAGAAAGTTATGCCCTTTTAAAGTTTATTGGACATTTCCTTGTGATGACATCATCAGGTCTACATGGAATCCACATGTACCTTCTCATACATACCATCCAATGTCACTATCCCACTAGCATTCTTGTGGACCCATATGGCACCTTTGGGCTTACGTTTCCTACCCTACACCATTGAACTTAGGCCTTCATCTTTCCAGTCCACAACACTGTCAGAAATACCTTCGCCAAGAATTTCCTTCGCGATGAAAATTGCAACTGTTATGGATTTTTCCACCACCCACAGTCGACAACACTGTTAGGATCCCTCCATTGGTATTTACCCATCGATATGTCACTTGTGCATACACACCAATTCTCCCCATGGATCGCAATCTGCAACACTATCAGACTCGTGCCCTTGTAAATTTTCCATCATAATGAAAACTTACCAAGTTACAATTTCCTCTTGAAACTTCCAGTTCACAACACTGTTGGACCTTTCAACAACATGACAGAAACAAAAAGAAGACAACAAGATCTTCCATCCAAAAACTAGATCGGTTAATTAAATGCATGCTGGAAAGAAAAAGTGAAGAACCTGCATATCATTGTTCAACCATGTGAACAATCCATATCAAAGAAAGAAAAATTATTCACAAGGGTGTCTAGAATAAACTTAGCCAGAAGGACCAACGACTTCCAAGACCCCAACTTAATCGTCAACTCCTTGCCCTTAACTAGGCAAGACTTTGATAAATAGGTTGATATGTTTAAGGCATTGTCTTTGGAAAAGTTTTACAACATCCTTGAATATGGTCAAGATCACGTCGACGACTGGCTAGTCGACTATTCAGTACAAAATGAGGAAATTGACCAGGATCTGTGTAATCTTTCTATCGACTTCAGGGAATCAGAAAATGAACTTTTCAACATAAAAATCCAGAATGAGATAAACATTGCCCCAATGAGAAACTGCATTGAAGAATGGCTCGAAAGGGAATTGAAGTAGGTCGCCGATGAAAGGAAACAGACAGTTTCCACGATTTCAGCAGTCGTCGAAGACATCAATGAAACGACAACCACAAGAAAATAGCAAAAGGGATCATATGTACCATCACTGTAAGTCTATTGATCGCATCCTGATTTGTTTATCAACCCAGTTATTCCACTTTTTTTAATAGAAATGTCTAGGCAAACACTGATACCCTTCTTTTTTTTTGTTTTGTAGGTATTGCACTCTACCATCGCCCACTTCTTCTTTCTACAGTCTTGTTTTTTGTAAATATTTCTCTTATGGTCCACGGGATCCCCAATCTCAGTCTATATGACAAACACATTGAAATTCCCAGTAATATGTAACAGACTTTTATTTTTTGATATATTTCAAATAAAACTGTTTTTTATCTCCTTTTAAATTTATGTCCTCATACATTTTTATCTTTCACTAGTCTATACTTGTAACTTATTTAATATATTTCAAACTAAACTGCTTCACAATATTTTTCTTCCACTCTGCACAAATTGTATTTTGTTATACACTTTCAAAAAATAACTGGGGCTCTACAGGCCACATGTCATTTATTGCATGGATACCACATGTGCTTCATGTTTCTTACCACATATTCACTACATTTTCCATCTGCCTCTGCTACTTTTTCCTATCCCAATTAAACCCGACAGGGACTTCACTGCCACACAGCCTTGTTGACAATGTAATCAACTGCCAAATCCTAAAGCTTCCATCATAATAATGAACATTATGCATAAATTATAATGCTCTAGCCTGTCAACAATGTGACCATTGAATATGGAGCAATGTGAAAACCATAAGTTGACCTAAGGTATCTTTTGTTAGAATTTAGAGTGGATTTGGCACTTTAAAAGAACATTTTTTTAATTAAATGAATGGGCTATTTTATATCATTATACAATTGCACCACCTTTTCAAATCTACTGGTTCAATGAGTGGTCGGTTACCCATAGATTCCTTTCTTTCCTATTTCCTTATCATTTTCCTATTGAGTTGAGTAGGCCTTCAGTTTAGTAAGAGGAACCGAGATACATTAACTGCTGCAAATAATCAAAATTTTAAAATACAATTTAAGAAATCAAACAAATGAAAATATAAATGATTATACTATGAAAATAAAAACAAGGAAAAGAACGACTCACATGCACTGGGCTATGGACTTTGGAAGCTTCGGATAGCCTATCATGGTTTGTCTAGATATATGATAGATTTTGTTTAATGTCTTCGTTCTTATTACTTTTGTTAAGAAATGTTCATATGAATAAAAAAAAAAGTAGAAAGATGTTATAAATCGTCTTATCATTTATTAGGAGGACAGACAACCACTATAAAAATCCTTATTGATAGAATATTGAGAGTTTTTTGGTTTCATATAAACAAAAACAGCTTTTTCTTATCCAAGAAAGAAATATCTTTTCTCTTTTCCACTAAAAATAAATAATCTTGGTTTACTGTTTTTTTTTTTTCATTCTAATTTAATTTGTTGATCTGTATGTTAGCCAAAACTAATGGATATATGTAAAACACCATTAATTTTAATTTTATTAAAGTTTTGAAAAGAGACTCAAAATCTATTTAAAATTTAAATTCAGTGTTCTGCAATTTTTCAAGTAGTGAGATTCAAATGTCAAATAATTGATTTTATATTCAGTGCAACATGATCTTATACTCAGTGCAACATGGAGGGATTGCAAAGCAAACTTGAGAAGAATAAAACTGGATATGTACTTATATAATAACATTAAGAATGAAAAATAAACTTATTCATGGCAGGACAACATTTGTATGCATAAGCAACACACATTCATACACCCCCTCTTAAAAAAAGAAAAACTCGTTATTTGTGAAACTAAGATCACTAAATATTATTAAAATGGTGCAGTGAATACTACGGAGCAACTGTAAGCTAGGTTTTGACAGTCGCGACCATAGCAGAGAACAACATGAGCACTAAAGGGGGGGGTAAGGGTACCCCCTCATACAAACAGCTAGTGGTAGACAGAGGGAAGGGGCTAAGAGGTGTAGCCTTCAAGGCACCAGTGACAGGCACCTCGATATCAGACCCGGAAAAATGTCACGAAAGGAACCAGAGAAAAAGAAAGTGCATTGGATAAGAAGCCAGAGAAACTCACAATGAGGCACAAGGCACAGAGAAGGCCAACGAGGCATAAGGGTGCAACACATGCAAACCCAAAACAACAATGATACCCAAGGTGATATTGGAGGCTCCTCAAACACAACTCTAGAGAGACCAGATGAAGATGCATGCGCTAATATGCAAGTTCATGGGTTTGTGGCCCACAGAAAGAACGTTGTGCAACTGGATTAAATACCACTGGAAGCCAAACGGAGAAGTGGAGCTCCACCTGGGCTCAAAAGGCTTCTTCATAGCAGTATTCATTAACCTAGAGGATAGGGATAGAGTCTTTGAGGGAGGGCCATACTTCTACGCCTCAGTAGGATTGTACATGCGGCCATGGAAGGAAAATTTCTCCTCAGAAAAAGAGACTTTCAAAAAGGTACCAGTTTGGCTGAGATTTTATTGCTTACCTCTAGACTACTAGTTACCCTCTACTTTCAAAGAAATAGGAAACAAATTGGGGAAATATGTGAAGACCTAAGAATCCACCTTAAAAGGGAGATATACATCTTACGCAAGAATCTAAATAGAAATGGATGTGTCGGGAGCACTCCCATAAGCCATAATTCTGGAATTCAGCGATGAGGAATGGATCCAAAACATAGAATACGAACAGATCCCATTTAGATGAATAATATGCCATGAACATGGCCACCTGATCAAAGAATTCCCTCTTAATAAAAAAACAGAAGTGAAAAACCCCAAACCACAGCAAGATGAGGACGGGTTTATAAAACCAAACCCCATAAGAAGAGCAAACAAAAAGTAGAGAAGAACCCCACAAGGAAATAACCTGGAGACCCAGAATAAAATGAAAGGAAGGGACAAAACCAACAAAGGGGAAAAAAATGAAAAGGATTCAGCAAAGCTCAAGAAATCAGATAACAAGCAACAAACGAGCCCACCGATCGGCCAAGTAGCAAGAAGGAGCAGGGGAGATGCACAACTCCAATGGATGGAGAAATTAGAGATAACAACACCCCCATGCAAGATGCAGAAGGAGATGCAGAAATGACCCCAATCGAAGTAGGCACAAAAGATCCTGATCTCAGAGACCTAGTGGAAAGGGAAGGGATAGATCTCCCAAACATACTGGAGCAATGGAAAAGACAGGGAGTAGACAATGTACCAACAGAGCAACTTGACCGCATTCATTACATGTTTCTCCTAAGGGAGGAAGCCAAAGCCAGAGGACTAAAGTGCACACATGGGGAGATTGGACACCTAGGATTCAAAGCCAGCGAGGGACAACCAAATCTCTCACCCAAGAAGACACAGAGGAAAAAAGGTAGGAAATCAAATAGTGTAACCCTACAGGAGCTTGGAGTGCTACTGATAAACTTGGGTAAGATCAAGAAACTCTTCCCCAAATCCCCCCCACATGTTTAAATGAAGGTTATAACCTAGAATATATGAGGTCTAAATAGCCCGAGAAAGAAAAGAATCCTTAGGACTAGAAACCGGATCTTTGTTTTATACAAGAAACAAAATCCAATATAAACAGAATGGAGGAAATTAGTAAACAACAATGGCGCAAGTGCAAGATGGTGGCTATCGAGGGCCACCAAATGGAAGGAGGAATCCTCACTTTGTGGAACCCACAAGTATTGAGCCTAATAGCAGTTGAAGCGACCAGGCACACCCTTATGGTTTGCATGCAAATCATTGGGAACACAGAGGTGATTCTATGCACTAATGTGTATGGGCCCGAGGTGTGAGAGGAAAAGAGAGGAATGATACAAGACTTAGAAGACCTTAAAACCTGATCCAACAACCTCCAATGGATCCTGGCAGGGGACTTCAACATCATCACATCACTTGTGGAGAAAAAAGGAGGTACAAGAAGATTGGATAGGGATGCGGAGAAATTCTCAAAGTTCATAGACATAGTGAAGATGGTAGACCTCAAAACTAATAATGGCCAGTTCACCTGGAACAATAAAAGGATGAACCAATATCAAGTAGCAACAAGACTCGATAGATTCCTAGTATCGGAGTCAATCATTATGCAGGGGATAACCTTAGATTGCAACATCCTCCCCTAGGGGGGATCTGATCACTGGCCAGTGCAACTGGAAGTAGGTTTCCAAACCACACCAAAGAACAAACCCTTCATATTTGAGAAATTATGGATTGAACACTCGACTTTCAAGGAAAGAATCAAACAATGGTGGTGGGAGGAGAAACTAAAGCAAGGGACAAGGATGTTCAAACTCTATAAGAAACTAAAGTATATTAAATATAGGCTCAAGGAGTGGAACAAGGACACTTTTGGGAACATAAAGCAAGAGAAAAACAACATAGAGGAAAAAATGAAAAAATTCCAGGAAACCTACATTTCAGAGGGCTATACGGAGGAACAAAAAAAGGAAGAGATCCAAATGAATCAAGAATGGGAAGCTCGATGCTAGTAGGAAGAAACACTTTAGCGACAAAATTCCCATATCAGATGGCTAAAGGAAGGAGAATGAAACACCATGTTTTTCATAGAACAACCATGGCCAGAAGAACCCATAACAAGATCGTGAAGATTAAGGACCAGGACGGAATAGAGTGAGAATCACATAACGAGATCGAAACTACTCTGGTAAACCACTTCCACGAGATAGCTCGGGAACCCAACCAGGACAGAACTGAGGCCATACAAAGGATAATCCAGTATAACCCCCACCTAGTCACCAAGGATCAAAATAACAACTTGAAAAAACCCATTGTGGAGGAGTAAATTGACCAAGTACTCCAGGAAATGCCCAACAGGAAAGCCCCAGGACCAGATGGTTTCACAGTGGAGTTTTTCAAAGCCAGCTAGGAAATTGCCAAACAAGACATTTATAGGGTGGTGCAAGACTCTAGAAGGTCAACCTCCATCCTAAAAGTACTCAATGCTACAATGATTACACTGATCCCCAAAGAAAATGAATCCAAAACCATGGATCAATATAGATCTATAGCACTGTGAAACGTGGTTTATAAGATGATCTCCAAAGTTATAGCAAATAGATTGAAACCCCTCCTACCCACACTGATCTCATAGGAACATGCACGCTTCATGGAAGGAAGACAGATAATGGACAATATTATTCATGCCCATGAGTTGATCCACACCCTGAAGCTTCAGAAGAGAGGAGGAATGATAATACAACTAGACCTAGCAAAATATTATGACAAAATTAACTGGAACTGTATGGTCAAGACTTTGGAAGCCTTTGGTTTCACCCAACACTAGATCAGCTAGATAGTCAGTCTAGTTTCCACAACAAGCTACTCACTGCTAATAAATGGAGCCCATGCCAAACCATTATGTCCCACGAGAGGCATCAGACAAGGATACCCGCTATCCCCCTTCCTTTTCATTATGATGAAGGAAGGTCTCAGCCGAAGCATTAAAAGTGCAACTCCAACAAGTGAAATAACAGGTATCAAACCTTTCAAAAATTTCCCTACTTCCATGCACCAATAGTTCATGGATGACACCTTAATTTATGGCATCCCCACAGTTAAGGAAGCAAAAGCCTAAAAATGAATCCTAGAAGAGTTTGGAGAAGCCTCGAGTGCAGAGATCAATCATTCCAAATCTATGATCTTCTTCTTCAATACCAACCCCGCAATCCAAAGGAATTTAGCCAACATCCTGGGCTTTGAATGTGGATCACTCCCAACTAAGTACTTGGGCATACCCCTGACAGACAAAGCCTAAAAAATGTCCACTTGGGAAGGAATAATCAACAAATTACAGGAGTGGGTAAAAAAATGGACTTACAAATCCCTTAACCTATCCAGAAGACTTATTCTGACTAAGTATGTTTTGCAAGAAATTCCAACCTTTATGATGTCTGTTTTCCCAACCCCCAAGGGGATACTACAAAAAATAAGAACCATCCAAAGGGACTTCTTGTGGCGAGGAGAAGAAACAAGGAAAAAATGGGCCCTGGTGGCTTGGGAGAAGGTCTGTAAACCAAAAAGCAAAGGAGGTCTGGGGCTATAAGACTTGCAAGTGACCAATGACGCCTACGGGGTGAAACTCTGGTGGCGATGGGTCAAAGAAACAAATACACCATGGGAAAACCTGTGGAAGGCAAAGTATGCCCCAGACATAAGCGACCAGGACAGAGTCCACTTCAGAGGAACCAGGGAAGGTTCAACCATCTAGAACCTAGCCTAGCGCAACAAAGCTTGGATTCAAACACACAGATTTTGGGAAGTAAGGAATGGCAGAACAACTAGATTCTGGGAGGACGCATGGCAACAGGAACCCAGAATGGAGAAACCAGACAGGAAGGCACTCCAACAGGAGTTGATCACGAAAGGTAAAACCAGATTCTACCATTACTGGAAATAAGAAACAGATCGCAACAAATGGAGGATCTGGAACACTCTCACCACACAGAATAGAGCCCAAACCGCAACAACAGTAAAAGAGGTGGAGGAGGAATTGGGGAAACGAAAAAATTGCAGTCACGGAAGGAAATGACCAGCTGAGATGGGGACAAAAAGACGATGGGGAATTCAATCTCAAAGAAGCCCGACACTATATAGAGGACCAATACCAAGAAGACCTGATGCAACAATGGGATAAGCTTTGGAACTGCCCCGAGTGTCCAAAAATAAAAAAATTCCAATGGTTAATACTCCACAACCGAATTCTAACTTGGGAAAACCTAAGGAAAAGAGGATTCATAGGTCCTTCCAGATGCCACCTCTATTTAGACAAGTAGGAAACAATGAACCATCTCCTTGACAAATGCACCTACACAGTAGACATTTGGGATTGGGTGGCAAGTATCTTCTGACAGTCAAATAGGATCCAAGGTAACATATCCGCAACTATCAATACTTGGAAAGAGACTTACAGTGAAAATGAAGACGTGAACCTCTGTTGGACCCTCATCCCAAGAATGATCATATGGTAAATATGGAAGGAAAGGAACCGACACATCTTCAGGAATCAAAGATGGTTGGAAGGGAAGATCAAGGAAACAATAATCTCCATGACCAAAGAAACGGTACAGAGCCGCAACTGCTAGACAGGAAGAGCGCAACTCATATACCAAGAATCCAGAATTCTAAAATTCTTCCACCTAAAAGATGGACGCAACCCAAATCCAGTAAGATGACCACCACAACTCCAAGTAGGTGAGCGCAACTAGAAACCACCACCAGTAGGCTCCCTCAAGATGAATTTCAACGGGGCATCGAAAGGTAACCCAAGACAGACAAGAATGGGAGGAGTAATCAGGGACAGTAAAGGGAATATCATCTGATAGTATGTTGGGAGTCTGGGAAACTTAACCAACAATGTCGTAGAATTCAGAGCTCTGGAGACCGGCCTTGAGATTCTAAGTTGGGAAGGGTTGACAAATGTCATAGTGGAAGGAGACTCCAAAATGGTACCAGAGTGGGAAAAATTCAACGGCACTGGTGCTTGGCACAATACTTGCAAAACATTTCGGAGCACTTGCATATGGGGATCACAGTGGAGTTTCACTAGGTGTGGCGGTCAACAAATGGACTGGCAGATAGAATTGCTAATGAGGGGGTCGACAAGTAAGGACCAGAACTAGAAACTATCTGGAGTAACATCTCGAATAGGCAGTTCTGAATAGACTGCATCCAACCAGCGACAAAATACTATGGTGAAAACTGAAGTACGAATGACCACATCGAGGATGGAGGTGAAAAAATAACTGAAGGGCATGAAGGATCCAGGAATAATCCATTATCCCACCACCCAAACACAAGTTAGAGTGCAGATCCATAGGTCACACAACAAGAAGAGGTACGACACCATGGTCCTATCAATAGAAAGGAGTACAGGGGATGCTTGTGGGAAAGCAGAAATGTTAATCAGCAAGCAGCAAAGGATGAAGGACAAAAGGGTTCCTAGTGGCCGAGTACGGATACCCTTCACCCAAGTACAGATACAGGGAGTGGTAATGATTTTCGTACAATGTGCAGGGAAAAGGATTGGCGCA
>JASDQU011179955.1:28124-42175 GCA_032191745.1 Picea mariana
AAAACAATGCTAGCAACTTCTTTCACCCAGAACAAGCTTGTTGTTCAATTCTTCTCGGAACCAGAGAGATGCACATGCTCTTCTCTGTTTGGATATTTCTATCTCGACTCCTCTTCCTCCCCCCTTCCTCTCTACCCATAAGTTCCCTCTTTTCTTTCCTTCCTCAACAATATTGCTTGGGTACAAATCCCCAATTCATGGTCAATTTAGAAAGTCTTTCAGATGGGTACTCTGCCCATCTCCGCTTTAACTCTTGAGGAGGGCTTCCCAACTACCAGCCTGACTAGTAATTTAGTTTTGGGTCAGAGGACTGTTCTGGGTCTAAGAAATTTAAATCCAGTAAGATACCGGTCTCATGGGGGTCATCTCAAGCATTGTTGGTTCCCCTCACCATCTCTCTCATAACATCATGAAATACCTTGGCAAACCCCCTTCAACAATTATGCAACACTATCCATTTTTAATTAATAACATAAATACATACATTACCTTTTATAACAAAAAGGTTCATCAAATCCAAAATTCACACATATTCAGTCTGCCACCGTCTTTAGGCAAGTTATACTTACATTTACAAGTTGGGAGAAACAAGGGTGTTACATCAGGTAAACCCATGCACCGGTGCCTTATGGTTATCCTACGCACTGCTTAAAATAAAAACAAATTAAAATCTTAACGCATTGTAAAATAATTTTTTTAAAATTAGTTAAGGTAGTGTGTATACGTTCTCTATATGCACCAGTGCGTTTAAAGAACAAAGACGCACCAGCCCACCATTTTTAAAAATTGACAAGTGTGGAACTTTGCAATTTTTTGATCTAATTATTTTTAGCGGTGCGTTCAAGTCGTTTAGCTCGCACCGCTAGCGGTGAACCCCGAGAATTTACAGGGCGCGCCGTGACAAAATGCCATTTTTTTTATTGCAGTGCATTTGTAAACATGAACACACCGATATGCATGCTTACTAACGCATCGTGTAAAATAATATATTTGATTCATGCGGTGCGTCGTGTATTGTAACAGACCAGTGCATTAGACGTACTTCGACGCACCGTCGAATAGCTATATAATTTTACGTGGTGCGTCGATAAACAGATGTGTCGATGCATTCATGTTTACCTACGCACCACCGAGGAATTTAATGTTATGTTATGGTGCACCCTGTAAATTTACAGGGTGGACCGGCTGTGGTGTGAGTTGAATGTCACGAATGCACCGCACAAAAAGAACAATTAAATAGTGAAAAATTAACTCAATTTTAAATTTTAATCCCCCGAAAGTTTAAGTCATAAAGAAACAAAGATATTACCTGGACATTTTGTCGTCGGGGAGGCATGGTTGCCACATAGTCAAAAAAACCAAATTTGCCCACCATTTGGAAAAATTCGAAACCACGCACAGAGCAATGGACAGAAGGAAGGAAAGCAAGGGAAGCACCGATGGCAAGGCACTTCTGAGAGGAAAAAGTTGCATCGGTGCTTTTGAGGTCCATAACAATGAAAATGGTAAAATGAATTTTACGACCATTATTTTTTTATTAAACCTTGTTCTGGTGCGCTCGATGACTAAATGCACTGGTGCTAAAATATTTACGTAGCGCACAGGCTAATATTTTTTTACAAATAACCCAAACATGGTGCACCCTTTTAGAGCACAGGTGCATCAGGTTACTATGGAGCGCACCGACGTATATATTTAAAAAAAATAATTCTACAATGGTGCGTAATTTCTTTATTTGACCTTGTCACGGTGCGGTCAATTACTAACACACTACTGCGTCTGGTCTTACATAGGGAATTGGTTATTTAAAAAAAAAATAACCCTAACACGGTGCTCCCTTTGGAGTAACGGTGCACACCGGTGTGTCAGTATACTACAGAGCGCACCAGCGTATATTTTTTGAAATAATCCTACAATGGTGCGTAAATGTTTTTATTTAACCATGTCACGGTGCGCTCTATTATTAGAGGCACCAATGCGTCTGGTTTTAACAAGCGCACCATATTATGTTTTTTTTTAAATAACCCTATCACGGTGTGTCCGTTTAAAGCACGTGTGTTGACCGATGCGTCAGTATACCATGGAGCGCACTAAAGTATATTTTTTGAAATAATCCTACGATGGTGCGTATTTTTTTTATATTTAATCATGTCACGGTGCAGTTATTAATGCAACAACCTGGTGCGTTTGAGTGTTATAGATGCACCGATGCAGTTTCTTTTAAATGTACAGACCATTATGCTTTAAAAGTTATCAAAATTTTTATTTGCCAGTAATATAGATTAGAATTTTTTTAGACTGAGCATGTTGTAGACTCAAAGATTTGGTGAACTCCCAACTATATTATAAATGGGCAATGATTATAGTTTAGGATTTTGAGAGATGATTATGATCATTGACGATGAGATCAAGGTTATGATCATTGACGACGAGATCACGCAGGCTATGATCATTGACGACGAGATCACGCAGGTTATGATAATTGATGACGAGATCACACAGTTTATGATCATTGATGACGAGCTCACACAAGTTATGATCATTGACAACGAGATCACGTAGGTTATGATCATTGATGATCATGCAAGCTGGTTATGATCATTGATGACGAGATCACACAAGGTTATAATCATTGACGATCATGATGGTGATATGGGAAGGGAGATCCATACGGTAGTAGGTATCCATGGAGCAAGATTCCCTTCATGGACATCATGGTCATAAGAACTCAAATTGTCATCATAATCACACACAATTGTGAATTAGCAACTAATATAGATTAGAATTTTGCTAGAAAACCCGCCAATTGGGAGTTCACCAAATACTTGAGTCTACAACATGCTTTAGATGATTATAGATTAGAATTTTGAGAGACTACCCATACTTTAGACTCAAGTATTTACAACCGAAATGCCTATACTTTAGACTCAAGTCTTTACAGTTGAAATGAAGACAAAAACATTCACATAAATGCCCAGGAAACAAATCCCTCTCCCTCGCATCTCAATCTGGTACAACATTGTACAGGTCAACCCTCTGTTGTTGCTGCTACTGCTTCTCTCTCGATTGACGTCTTTTCATGATTAAGAATATGGTCGGTATTTTTTTTTTTTAATTTAACCCTTTTACGGTGTGCTAAATAATTAGCCGCACCAGTGTGTTATTATTTACGTAGCGCACTAGAGTTTTTTTTCTAAAACCTTACCACGGTGCGCCATTGTTTGGGAGGAACCATCCACACCGGTTCAATTGTTTAAGTAGCACATCGTCGTATATAATTTTTTTTTAAATAACACTACCATGGTGCACAACGTTTTAGAGCAACTGTGCGCCACTGTGTGTTACTATTTCTGTAGCGCACCAGAGTATTCCTTTTGTTTGAAATAACCCTACTATGGTGCATTAGTTTTGTGGGCATTGATGCATCAGTTGTATAAAATGCATGGGATGGTTATATATTTATAAACACACCATACAAAAACATCCACTAAAGCCTTCGCTCGCTCGCCTTCGCTAGTATCCTCTGCTATAAATAGATTTTTGGAATATTTTAATAGGGGCATCTCCAAAAACCTCCGCTAGAGGGTCTTTTCCTTGTAGTGGATCAAATGATCAAAGTGAAGTAGAATACCTAACCCTCACCAGGAAGATGAGGAAGGGTAAGAAGGAATAATGAATCCAATGCAAGAAGGATTTGGGTAATGTGAAATGTTTTAGGTGTCACTGGAAGGGAAATTATGCCAACCAATGTCCAAATAAGAAGAACACACCAAGCAACATAAACAAGTTGTGAGAGTACACAAAATTGTATCTAGAGTGGATGAGTTAGCATCCCAACTCGAGATCACCTTCTCCATGACATGTTAGTTACATATCGACATTATATCAAGTTTTGAGTGGTATGTGGATATTTGAGCATCGAAACATATGACTTATGATAGGAAACTCTTCAATGATTTTCAGGAGCAAGAGGGAGGAATAAACATAGAGTTCGATGATGACACCACTTATTCTATGAAAGGATCGGGATCCTTTTTCGTCATGATTCCATCAAGTGATGTTATGGAGTTGAATGAGGTTTTGTTTGTTCATAGTTTGAATAAAAACTTCTTTCAATTTCTTATATGACATATTTTCAGTATAGAGTTTCCTATGAAAGGAAACAATGAACTATAAGTGATTATAGTCTAGAAAGTCTAAATTTTTTTGCTAGAGGTGTGTAGGGTGGTGACCTTTTCAAGTTATTTACTAATCTTGTGGTGCTTGTACATGCCAACAAGAAATTGGGAAAGCCTTCTAGTTTTTAGGAGGCAAATGTAGAGCATGTATGGTGGGATGCCATGGAGATAGATTCAAAACCTATTGTAGAATAAATGATTAATTCCAAGCTTGCACCTAATGGGAGTATTGAGAAATACTCATACAAGGTTGTTATATTTTCTTGGAAAGAGGGAGTTGACCTATATGAGACTCTTGCTCTAGTTATTGGAGGATTCTCTGAAAAAGAGGGAGTTGACCTTGTTGAAGGTTTTTCTTTAGTTTCCAGAGGTTTTGAGGTGCATGGGAAATATACCTAGGTTTGTATATTTATGGAGGCCCTATGTGAACTATTCCATGCACCACAAGTTTGGAAGTTCATGATGTAGTGTGAGAATAATTTGGTAAATAAAGTTGACTTGAGGGATGATGGAGTTTGGTAGGTTGTTGATGATCCATGGTTATATTCCTTTAGATTCATATGTGGTTAGCGTTCTTTGAAGGTTCGAGTCGTGATGATAATATCTCGGTTTATTGAATAACTGATGGTGGGATCAATGATTGATTTCAAAACTACAACATATTAAAAATTGCAAAAGGTAGGTTTAGTTGAGATTCAAAATGAGAAGACTAGTGTTTGTGAAAACACTTTCCTCACAAAGAGGGAATGCTAGCTTTTGGGTAGCTATAAAGTCCCCCAACTTAAATAGGGAACATTACTATGATGAAACTAATTAAATCAATAAGATTTATTGCTAATTAATTTCCTGTAGCTTACCAACTACATATCACATACAAATTTAACCATTTGACTGATACCACAGTCTTAAATGCATATAACAACATATATTAAATTTGAATGCAACTGTTAAAGAAAACATCGAACACACAACATTCATATAAACCATTTATACAATGAAATAACATAAGAACAAAACATAAACACTTCTTTGTTAGTAATTAACCAATTGGCTTCATACGAAGGACAAACCTCCCAACCATAGGTGATGCTGTTAATTTTCTCTCAATAGAATGACCAGCCCCGAGATGAGGCTATGAGTCCACAAGGAGATTTGTCCCACTGACTATCCACTCTCCACACACACAAAAACCCCCAACTCGAGATCTACTCCTACAATAGTTCCAATCCTCCATCTCTCTCTTTTCCCCAAATGTGCACTACTAAAGGAATGTACCCCCTTCACTATTCAAAGTCCCTCGAGTTGTACCATTCATTTATCAGGGCCCCTAGTGCACTTGGTTGGACAAGAAATCTTAGCTACCCAAGGAGTTTTCGTAGCAGCCCTCACAAGGCTCTTGAGTCATTTCCTCAACATGAAAATGCACCATAGGCTTGCAACCCATTTTTACAGGCACATAAGCCTCTTTCTCAACATAAAACACAACCAAAAAATGGCTACCTTCAATATACCATGGCTGGTCCTCTTCCCAACCCTATGCTCTTCCTTTGTTTCCCAAAAACTGCATGTAAAAAATGTTCTCCATCCAAAAACATGACTGTCCAAAAACTGCCCCCTTGGCCATACAAATTTCCTCCCTTTGTTTGCTTGCTTGAATTGACTTACAATCTTCCCCAAGATGATTGTACTCATTCCCATGTTCTCCAATAACTATGGGATGAGACTCCTCACACCCACCCTCTTACAAGAGTTAAATGATTGGCTTTCAACACACTCAACAACAAATAGAAGGTTATACCCAATGATAATAATCCAGGAATGTGGGTTTGGATCAATACCCATGAATAATTCCCCATTGGACCCCTCTCTCTTGTGGAATCATAGCCCCCCATCCTTCTTCATCCCTTTCGTATCACAACCAACAATTATTACTTTTATTAATTATTTCAATGTTCTATGCAATTTCTCCCCCACATTAAACCAATATGACTCTTCGCCCTAGCACATCGGCTCACCAACCTAATTCACATTTACCCAATTACATTATAATTCGCGAGGATTAAAACTGGGGACGTTACAATAGCTTCAAAAGTGTTTACACCATGCTAAGGGTGACGTCATGTGATGTGTGTTGCATGGTAAAACTCTAGTCCCTTAGTTGTATCTTAGTCCTTTTGGTTAATGACACTTGGGGAGATAGGTGCTTGCTAGACCATGAACTTGGTGCTAGAAATAACACACTCCTTAAGGATGTGGTTATCTTATATGACATTAGTATCTTATACATGGTGCATGCTTTGGGAAGATGGTTGCTTGCATAGTGCATGCTTAAAGAAATAAAAAAATGAACATATAATAATGATAATAAAACTCGTACTTATCGATATTAATCTTATATTTTATAAACACCAAGAGGTAATTAATTAAATTAGCTATTGTTTTATCTCTAATCAACTAAATCTATTATTGTTTAAGTTTTATATTTTAACATGATATTCAATATTCAATTATTATTTGAATATACTTTTTTCTTTAAATAATGGACATATAATAATAATAATCTTATTCATCTTAATTTATGTCTTAAAACATTAAGAGGTTTACCTTTGATTTAGCTAAGTTGATTATTATTTTGCACTAGAATAACTAAATTGACTATTGTTTACACTTTATATTTTAACATAATATTCAATTTTCAATTATTATTTGGATACAATTTTTTATTAAAGAGGATCTCTATGCACATATGGGTGTATCATATAAGATTGAAGCTTATTAGTCCTTGTCGAAAACGTAGAGGGACTATAGTAATCGATAATTCGTTGACTTCATATTAGTTTGTCCTTTGACTAAAAATATTTGTATAATCTCTATTGTTGGAACTAGAGAACTAAAAACATTGATTTGTATATAATAAAAAATACCATATATGTCATGATCTGATTGGATAACATATTGGAGTTCTTATTGCCAGCTTCGCTATTCCCAATGTTTTATATGTTAGCATATCCAAAGTTTTTGATCATCTATAGTATTTTTGAATTTTTACTATTTTTTTGAAATGTTTAGATATCCAAAGTTTTGAGCATCGAGAGTCAGTTTTTTATTAGTTGACTTCATATAAGTTTGTCCTTTGACTATTTTTTTTTGCATAGTCTCTATTGTTCGAACTATTGTTACTATTTTTTTATTGTTATATTATTTTATATTATTATAAAATAATATAATAATTATTTTGTGTACATAACAGACCTGCCACACTACATATTTGATTAAATGTTTACACAGCGTGAGGCTCTTCGGTGGTCCTGACAGACTTAAATGTTTACCTAATAGGCCTCAAAGCCTTAAATGTTTACTTAACAGGCCTGTTACAATACATTTTCCTCCGATTTTTTAATGCAATGTTCTCTGCAGTGAATATGGACAATATTGTTCTTCAGTGACATTACTAGTTCACTAGTTGATGCTTGCTCGTTGCTTGTTCACTGGTTTCTTGTTTGCCTGTTGTTGCTCTTGTTTTCCTGTTGGTCTTGTTGCAGTTTGCACGATTGGGACTCTRCAACTGCGATTGAAACTGTGCTTCTGTCCTTCCCCATTGACGGGTGGGTTTCGGTGCCATGTTTAGCTTCATATTCGTTGTTTGTTGTTTGCTATTTCCATTTTGCAAGTGAAAAATTTCAATACTGGAGATGCATGAGTCAAAATCCTCTTGCAGACCATCTTTGTATATGWGGAGAAAATATGATTTCATTTTMTTATATGTCACTGTGGTTGCGATGGAGGTGTGTTCTGTGTCGAACATTGGCGTTCAGGAATGAGACGAAGACAACATTACAATCCTGCTTCTTTGGTTGTAGTAGTCACATACAAATATGGGCCGCAAGAGGATTTTGATCGCTCCYAGTATTGAAAATTCTTACTTGCAAATTGGAAAAAAAAAACAAACAACGAATAGGGATGCAACCATGGCACTGAAACTTACCCGTGAATGGGGAACGACAGAAGCGTAGTTCCAATTGTGGATGCAAAATACCAACCATGCAAACTGCAACTTTTGTAATTGTTTAGACTGGGAGGATTTTGGACGGTCCTCACATCCTTAACTGTTTACCTGACAGGCCTCACAGCCTGAAATGTTTGCTTAACATGTGTGTTACAATACATTTTCCTCCGATTTTTTGATACAATCTTGTGTGCAGTGAATTTGGACAATATTGTTCTTCACCGGAATTCCTGGTTGATGCTTTCTTGTTGGTTCACTGGATGCTACTTATTTTTATTTGATTCAACTTTTTAGAGTTGAGATCTTGCAGCTGTGCAGTTGGGCCTTTTGGTGCTTGTTCACTGGTTTGTTGTTTGCTGCTTGCTCTCGTTTGCTTCAACTTTGCAAGGTTGTGGTCCCGCATTTGCAGTTGGACCTGTTGTTGCACTCTGCAGACTAGGGGCTGCGATTCTGTCCTTCCCCATTCACCGGTGGGTCTCAGTGTTGCGGTTCCATTCCTGCATTACTTAACAGGCTCGTTACAATACATTTTCGTTCGATTTATTTATTTATTTTTTACAATGTTATCTACAATGAATATGGGAAATATTTTTCTTCAACAACATTACTGGTTCATTGGTTGGTGCTTGCTCATTGCTTGTTAATTGGTTTCTTGTTTGCATGTTGTTGTTGTTGCAGTTTGCACACTTGGGATTCTGCAACCGCGATTGGAACTGTGCTTCTGTCATTCCCCATTGACGGGTGAGTTTCGTTTCTATGTTTACGTTTGCATTTGTTGTTTGTTGTTCGCTATTTCCAATTTGCAAGTGAAAACTTTAAATACTGGAGATGCCTGAGTCAAAATCCTATTGTAGAACATCTTCGTATGTGAGGAGACAATTTGATTTCCTTTTTTATATGTCACTAGGTGTGATGGAGGTGGGTTATGAGTGGTCACATACAAAGATGCTTTGCAAGAGGATTTTGATCCCTCCCATTATTGAAATTCTTACTTGCAAACTGGAAAAAAACAACAACGAATAAGGATGCAACCATGGCAGTGAAACTTACCAGTGAATGGGGAGTGACAGAAGCGCAATTCCAATTGCGGATGCAGAATTCCAACCATGCAAACTGCAACTTTTTTAAATGTTTACACAATGGGAGGCCTTTGCACGGTCCTCACGACCTTAAATGTTTACCTGGCAGGCCTCACATCCTGAAATGTTTGCTTAATAGGCGTGTTACAATATATTCCTTCGATTTTTTTATACAATCTTGTTTGCAGTGAATTTGGGCAATATTGTTCTTCACCGACATTCCTGGTTGACTGGTTGATGCTTTCTCATTGTTTCACTAGATGTTGCTTATTTTTGGTTGATTCAACTTTGCAGAGTTGAGGTGTTGCAACTGCAGCTGGGCCTCTTCGTACTTGTTCACTGGTTTGTTGTTTGCCGCTTTCTCTTGTTTGCTTCAACTTTGCAGGGTTGGGGTCCTGCATCCACAATTGGACATGTTGTTGTATTTTGCAGGCCAGGGGTTGCACTTCTGTCCTTTCCCATTCACCGGTGAGTCTCAGTGTTATGGTTGCATTCCTGTTTGTTGCATGTTGTTTACTATTTCCAGTTTGCAAGTAAGAATTTTCAATATTGGGAATGCCTGAGCCAAAATACTCTTGTAGAACATTTTTAATATGTGACTACTATGACCAGAGAAACAAGAGTATGACATTGTCTTGGTGTTGTTCTTGAGGTCATTGTTTGCCAGAGATCCCACCTATGTCGCAGCCATAGTGACATGGAAAAGGTTGACAAATCTATGACAAGTTCATTCAGAAAAATACACGAAGAACATGAAAGAAATCATATTAATACTATGCAAACGATACATGCACTTGGAAATACATTGCTTACTCTTCAACAAATCTCTGCTCAACAAACAGTCAACGTTGCACTTTCCCTTCCCCTTGACTATGGTTCAAGGAAACGTGTCTTCACAAACACATCTCCAGTTGAGAAACACAAATTGGAACATGGTTTTACAGTTGGGCCACCAAAAATACTATTAAGATAAAGTAATATGAAAAATGTTGCAATAGATATAAACAACATCTCTTTTGACTTGAACCAGAGTTTTTCGAGCTCCAACTATATTTCATAGCTGAGAATATTTTTCCCATAGTTAATGTGTTTCTATGGATTCATAATTATGAGACTAAGTGTTGTTGTGTGAGGGATAAAGTTCTTATCTCCCTTTCTTTTTCTTCTTCTATACTTACTCATTTTCCCCTTTTCTTCTCCCCCTCTATTATGTGTTTTTGGTTCTATACTTAGTTGCATTTCTGTGCTCGCGGGTTCCCGGCATGGAGAACTGACAAATCCTCATATTCATCTATATATTCACATCACGAGTCTGACCGACCACCGTTCGTTTACATACTTAGCCAATTTTATGAATGCGGGTTCGTGGATAGGCGCTATCGAACTCTGGTGCCCTTTGTTCGGGGTATACATCTTGCACCCAAAACTTCGGTGATCTACAATTCGACCCCAAACTCCTCGAACTCGCAAGCCTGAATCTACCTACGATGACTCCATCTGACTGACCTACCTTTCCATACTTAGTCGAGTCTTCAAAGTTTCACGGGTTCACRGGCTCCTGGGTTCACAAAAGTTTAAAAGCATTTTTCGCTCCCCTCCATCCCCGCCACCTTCCACCCTTCCCACTACACATTAATTATGATTTTAMTAGTGAAAAATCACCGGACAGGTTCGAAAATATYGGCATTAATAAGCAGAAAGMTCGATGACATCTCCCATTAAAAYGCATTAATGGGCGAATATTATGGGATCTGATGATTTTTTTGCGTCCATCTTGAATTGGAAAAAAATGTTGGTTATTTTAGTTTTTTTAAGGCATCATCATAGTAAGAGTGTAATATTGTACTACTCCACTGTCATCCACAAAGGTGTCATCCACAAAGGTCTTCACGTCATGTCCCTCTTTAATACTATGCATATATTACAGGTTGTCATATTTGAGAATATGCTTGCATATGGAAATGTTAACTCATAGGTTATTAGTGACTATTCAACACACATATTCGAAAAGATTGGCATTAATAGGCAAAAAGATCGAGGACATCTTCCATTAAAATGAATTAAACTAAGATTTACGGAAGATTGTACTATCATCCTCCAACGTTCATTTTAAATACTTATTCCCATTTCCCTCTATCATCGAAAACTTGGGCTTTAAGGTGCCTTCGTTGTAATGTTTCTGGTCATCCACATGTGATACAACTTAGAGATGCCATTCAGGCCCAATTTAAAGATGAGGGAATGGTTTTATGTGACATCAACTTTGAGCGAAAAAATTTATGTTAGCCAACAAAAACTCAAACACAAAAAATTCATGTATATTATGATTGGTATTCTCCCTGTATTCGATCCTTTGGTTGGTTGAAAGGCCTGCCTGAAGATTTGTATGTTGAAATTATTTGTTTTTTTACTAGAAATTGGAAGGGACTTTCAAGTCACCTGCAAAATGATCCTTTGTTGAAGTATATAACTTCTTCCAACAACACAAATTTGGCAAGTGTATCAAATCCTGCAGACCACACAAGAATTTATCTTTCGTCAGAGGAGTCACACATATCGTGGCTTGCAAAATGGTCTGGAATATTCAGAAATGACGCCAAATATTACCCCATGCGTGAATATACTCAGAAGGAAATTATAAATTTGGATCTTCACGAATGTGAGAAACTATATGGGTACTTGAATCAACATCCTAAAATTACAGAAGTTTTTATTTCAAAGTTTGTTGCATGACTTCTGGGTGTGGTAACAGAGTTGACAGAAAGTAAGATTCTTTGTCAAAGTTTGTTCACCGACCTCTGGATGTAGTAAAAGACTCCACATACAATCAACTTTCTATCGGTACTGCACATTTTTTTCACTATTCCTATGCATATGATTTCATCTGGGTCGAAGAGCTTGCCGCTCTTTGCAAGAATATTCTCTTGGTAGTTGAAGGTGGGTATATAACCAAGGAACGAGGCTCTCAAAAGTTTTTGATGCCTACATCGACATGTAACTGGGAAAGTTAATGGGAAGGAATTCTGGACTATGGACTTTGCAACACTTTTAGAAGATTACTTTATACTACCACCTTCTGCAAGAAGTTTTATGTATTCAAGTAATGCTTTGGTTTCTAAAGATCACCTTTTACTACCACCTTCATGTAATCATTTTGTTTCATTCTTTAGAGGAGACCTTGATGTAGTAGGATATTGCAGAGTTGTTTCCAACGAATATCAATCTTTGTATTGTTTTCCGTTCTTTGAATATGGAGAATGCATTTCTTATGTTGCAGTAGATCCAATATTTGAAAAAGAATGAAAGTTTCTCGATGCTTGAAGTATTTCCTTGTCTAGTTCAAATAAATCTCCATGGCCTTGCCACAAGCGCCTCTCGAGTTGTTCATCAGGATCACGGGTCGATAAGCACATAGTTCCTTCCTGGTCATAGAGTGCTTCCATCACTAGCTTGCGTTTGCACATGTGCTTTTATTGCTACCTTCTTTCTTTGTCCTAGTGGTGGATCCTTCTATCCCAACCAACATGATGGAAATAAACTAGCTCTAGGGAATTTGWTCRCTTCYGGGRATCTGAGTTGACTATATATTAATTTYRGTTAACTTAAAAAGGTKTATGTGTGCAACCTRATGTTAGACATAGAAAATACAATTTCTTATTTYTTAAAATATAAAACAATGTATTTTTTTAACACAYGRYWGTTCGAAAAGTTTCARGCRTTGTTTGGGATTCACRTCCTTSAAGGRTGTTAATTAATYACACAATTRATATTKCYYGWGYCAATGCAATCGASCYRTCGYCGACTATGGMAATCACATTAACACTGYAATGTCAGATAATAGATGTCTGMCATGTACCTAATGTCGAGGTCATCATCGCACAGGACACCCAACCTCCAAATATTTCTCGACTCAAAACAACATTGTAATTGTCATGACAAAGAAACAATAAAGTCGATTCTCTTTACAGGTCTGACAATCCTGCAGTCTAAGTGCTTTGAAAATGACATGCCTTCTTGTTCACCGCATTATCGCCCTGCAGTCAATGGCATTGTTCCCATTTCCACCGCCAGTGTCGATGTCTAGATGTCCAAAGTTGAAGCTATCTGGAGCCTGGGGTCATGACTTGTTACACTTCACATTAGTACCAGTGGTGACTGAAAGTTGATTGTATGTCGAGTCTGTTACTACATCTAGAGGTCGCTCAACAAACTTTGAGATAGAAGTTGGCTATCTTTCAAGTCTGTTACAACTTTGACATAAAGGTTCTATGATTTTAGAATGTTGATTCAACCACGCATATAGTTTCTCACCTTCGCGAGGATCCAAATTTATAATTTCCTTCTGATTATATTCAAGCATAGAGTAATATTTGGCGTCACTTCTGAATATTCTAGACCATTTTGTGAGCCACGATGTCTGCCACCCCTATGACGAAAGATATATTCTGGTGTGATCTACAACATTTGATACACTTTCCAAATCTGTGTTGCTGGAAGAATCTATATACTTCAACAGAGGATCATTTTGTAGGTGACTTGAACGTCCCTTCCAATTTATAGAAATAAAACAAATAAATCCAACATACAAATTTTCAGGCAGGCCTTTCAACCAAACAGACGATCGAATACAGGGATAATACCAGTCACAAGATACTTGAATTTTTTTGTCTCAGCTTTTGTTGGCTAACAAGATTTTTTCCCCCCAAAGCTGACGTCACATAAAATCACTCCCTCATCTTTGAATTGGGCCTGAATTGCATCTCTAAGTTGTCTCAGGTGTCGATGACC
>JASDQU011179958.1:5776-19528 GCA_032191745.1 Picea mariana
ACTTTTTGGTTACTCAAGTACAAGGAAAGCATACAAGTGTTACAATATAAGATTGAACAAAGTTGTGGAAAGCATCAACGTAACAATTGATGAAATAGGCAGACCAGAATCAAAGGAAGAATAAAACAAATCAATGGAACAACATTTCGAAGAAGAAGAAGCAGAAGATGAAGTAGAAGAGGAATATGAAGACAATCCAACAGAAACATAAGAGCAAGTTCAAAAAATATCTCCAAAGACACCTAGCAAACGAGTACAGAAGAATCATCCTTCAGATCAGATTGAAAACAAAGATGTAGGAGTTGAGACTAGAAGAAAAATATGTTCACCAGAAGAATAAAGCCATGAATGAAGAATCAGATCAAATAGAGAAAAATGACACTTGGGAACTAGTTTCAAGACAAAAGAATAAGAATGTGATCAGCACATAATGGATTTTTAGGAATAAATTAAATGAAGCTGGACAAGTTACAAGGAACAAAGCTAGATTGGTATGTAAAGGATATGCACAGATTGAAGGAATTGACTTTGAAGAGACATTTTCCCCAGTTGCCAGAATGGAAGCAATCCGGTTGCTTTTAGCCTATGCATGCTCTAAAAATGTTAAATTATATTAGATGGATGTAAAATCAGTTTTTCTGAATGGGGAACTTGAAGAAGAAGTCTACATTGAACAACCAGAAGAATTTCAGTTGTCAGAGAACGCAAATTATGTGTGTAAATTAAAGAAGGCCTTGTATGGTCTAAAACAGGCTCCTACAGCATGGTACTCTAGACTAGATAAGTATCTGCAATAGGCAGGGTTCAGGAAAGGAAGTGCAGATAACAACCTCTACATCAAGGTATGTCAAGGTAATATTTTATTAATTGAAGTTTATGTTGATGATATTATTTTTGGTAGTGATGATGACAGGTTAAGCCAGAAATTTGCAAAAGATATGTGGAATGAATTTGAAATGTCGTTACTTGGAGAACTATCCTTCTTTTTGGGACTTCAGATATGTCAAAAAAAACAAGGAATATTTATTTCTCAAACCAAGTATATCAGAGAAATGATAAAGAGGTTCAGAATGGAAGATTGAAAACCAATTATCACTCCCATGCAAACCAGTTGCAAGTTGAGCAAAGATGATGATTAGAAGTCTACAAATTAGAGGCAATACAGGTCAATGATTGGAAACCTACTATATGTGACAACATCCAGACCAGATGTAATGCAGGCAGTTGGACAGGTGGCACGATTTCAAGCAGCACCAAAGGAGTCACATGTGTTAGCAGTGAAGAGGATTTTTAGATATCTCAAAGGAACAAAAGAGTTTGGATTATGGTATCCAAAAGAAAAGGATCTATCACTTATTTCCTATAGAGATGCAGATTGGAGAGATTGTATTGATGATCGATGAAGCACTAGTGGAGCAACATTCTACTTGGGTGAGTGTTTAGTATCATGGCTAAGAAAGAAACAATCATTAGTATCTCTATCTATAGCCGAGGTAGAGTATATTGCAGCAGCATCATGTTGTACATGGGTTCTTTGGATGAAAAAAACTCTGACAGATATACAGGTTGAGTATGATGAGTCCATTCCAATCTATTGTGATAATATAAGTGCCATTTGTATCTTGAAGAACCCGGTGATGCACTCCAAGATGAAGCACATTCCAATCAAGTATCACTTTCTACGGGAGCAGGTTGCATAAAAGAATATCAAAGTTGAGTATGTGGGCACAAAAGAACAAGTGGAATACATCTTCACAAAACCACTTCCATGGGAATCCTTTGAATATCTTCACCAGAGACTTGGAGTTATTTCTACTCCAAAATGAATGCTTTTTGAATGCTTATCTTATATGTCTTAGATTTACATAAGGAAGCACCATAAGAGGACAGTTCAGTCAGGGGGAGAAACCTCGGATGGAAAGATACCTTTGCCATTGATGACAAAGGGGGAGAGATTTATCATATGCAGAGGACAGAGGCATGGTTCCAGGGGGGAATATTTATCAGATATAGAGGATAGAGGCATGTTTCCACGGGGAGCAGATTTATCAAATACATAGGATAGAGGCATGGTTCTAGGGGGATCATGATTGATATGATTTCAGTATTGTATCAGAGTGTTTCCATCAATTCCAAAAGGGGATATTGTTGATTAAGGTTGGTTTTCATTGATGCCAACCCTTGAAGAAAGCCCCATAGCACAAGGTTTGGGTAATGGACCCAAGATTTTTTTATGTAAAGATGACTCATTATTGTCTTTTCATGGTTGATAAGAATTAAAAATAGATGAACTCCAAAGTGGTCCCCTTATGGTGAAATCCCTCACGGGAAGATGCTTTGTAGAGTGATAGAACCCTTGCTTATTTGAGGAATAATGAGATGAAGGACAATGAATTTGTGAGTGAAACTATCCTAGATGCATAGTTCTTGTCATGCCATTTCTGGTGTTATGTGGAACATCACATAACTCCTCACGGTTAGAGAGTTATGACTATATGAAGTTGGAGAACCCTCATGAGTCTTATAGAAGCCCCCAAGAGTCAAAGTGCTTTGCAAAAAGAAATTATTTTAAATGAAGAAGCCCTAAAATAAGGAAAGTGTAAGGCTACATGAAGATAGAAATAAAAGACAAATTTCACTCATAAAACACACTTGTACATATTTTATATCTATTTTCTTGTGTAAAGCTTCTTGTAAATACTTGTGGATAAATCTGAAGTGGCGAACGTCTGAGGTAGCATGAATGGTTGACAACGAAATTCTCGGATTTATAGAAAACCCTATTTTCTGCTGCGTACATGGGTTATCTATGTATAAGATGTGTATACACGATTTGTTAGTGTATAGGGTGCGTACAGTACATCAAATCCATGTGGGTTGTCTGTGTATAGGGTGCGTATACATGGGTTATCTGTGTATAGGGAGCGTGCATGCTGATAAATTCATGGAAACTTGAGAAGATGAAGATGCAGAGGTTCTATATTTTGAGATCAAGCTCCCAGGAAGATCTAAAGTGCTCAGATACATCAGATCCATCCATTGGTTCAAAAGGTATGTCTTATTTCTATGAATAGTTGGATTTTGATGTATGCATGAGGAATGGCAATGGAGATTTGAGGATTCTCTCTAGAAAGACTAGTGGCTACATGTGATCTTATGCATAAGTCAGATCTGCAAAATTACAGTGTTGGTATGTTCATCATTGATACTTCTTGTGAGGTATGTATTGTATTTCTTGGCATATGGCTAAGGATTTTTATGGTACATGGTTGAGAGCTTGTATTTGTGTAGTAGTTGATGTATTGAGATACTGAATATCAGAAAGGGGTTGATGACTAAGATCATGTGAGGGATATTATACTTGTTCATGATTACACATACCTATATGACACATGACTAGAGAGATACATACTTTCCTTGAGTAAAGGTTATATATGAGGATGCATGCACAGGGTACAGTTACAGTTTGGATATAGAGATAGGTTACAGATCTATGTGAAAGAAGTTACAGAAGGTTAGAAGTTTTCAAGAAAAGGAAACCCTAGTTTTCAAAAGGCATATGCAGGCTGCATAACAGTTTGGTAGCATACATACGCTGGCTGCATAATAGATAGGGAGCATACATACGTGGGCTGCAACACTACATGTTGCGTATCTGTTGTAATTTTTGTAGATACATGTTCAGTTTAGGTACAGATTGATTACAGTGCAGTTGTACAGATTGGATACAGGTTAGTGGTACAGGTTGTTACAGTTGTACAACAGTATATCTCATAGTGACAGATTGATAGTGGATCCATCATTCTACTTATACTTCAGGGCGGTTGGATGGGGAAAGGACAGGGGGTTCTAGCCATTTTCCAGTTGTAGCTGGAGAACTTAGGGGGTTGTAGCCTCGTTCTGGTTGTAGCCAAAGAATTGGGGAGTTGGAGCTTCCCTCCGGTTGTAGCCTGAGAAGATAGGTGGTTGGAGCCTCCTTCCAGTTGCAGCTAGAAAACAAAGGAAGTCGGTGCTTCCAATGAATGTAATTCTTCAAGACATATAATAAAAAGCATTCCGTGGTTTTCTCCCTATTTGGGTTTCCACATAAAACACTAGTGTAGTGTGTATGTTTGTGATTGTTAATTTCTTATTGCTCATTATTGGATAATAATTCTACATTGATATAAAACTTGGATTATTTGGAGAAAAAGGATTATAATTATGTTATTACTGATTCACCCCCCCTCTCAGTAATCCAACAGGAAGGATATGGTCGGAATGACCTAATCGGGTTTGGAGTGGATGAATTTTGACAACAAAGAGGGATCCAAGATTAAACATGTTCTCGATGGGCTAGGTGGCAGGTGTCATGCCAACATCCATGTTAGTGCCATGCCATATGGCACTAATGACAGGGAGCCATGTTGATCTCACGTGGAAAGAAGGTGGAAAATGGTGAATGAAGGCCTTGAAACTTTAGAAGGCTATAAATTTTGATCTGGAGCTCAGCTTTGAGCATGGTTATAGTCATCGAAAATCTATTGACAAGTGTAATCCAACTATGATATTTGTTTAAAGAAAAGAATCGAAAGGAGGGGGGAAATTTGGACACCCTACCATCCTAAGAGAGGTTAGGGGGCCGGGTTCGTAACAACGACCAAGGGGATGAAGACAACACATCATGCGATTAATCAACATTACAAATCTTGATGAATGGTAAGATAATATCGATGCCAGCCATACGTATGAAATATTCCAATCTAGTCAAGATGAGCATATCAGAGGGAAGACCTGCTAGGATCACAAATATAGGGAAAACAATCAGGTCAAGGAATAAGTCCTTATGCCACACCACAATGCGTGATATTGATTGTGACACATAGTGGAAAATCAATGGGTGACAACATGAGAAGGTCCTATAGCCAATAATCTCAATGGGATTTTGGCATGGATTTTTGGGGAGAGGGAATGCCGAAAGAGGAACCCAATAGATATCAATTTGAAGAGGATCAGGGACAGGCTTGCACAAAACTGGATCTGATAGCCTTGGGAGCTTAGGATCTCGAGGAAACTACAAGATAAGGTAACCCGCTTTCCGATGAGGGATAGCTTGGTAAGGATCAAAGTTATGGATAAGAATCAAAGATTCATCGCCATCGTTGTAATGGTGATAAAAATAGAAATTTGGATGAGGCTTGGGAAAGACAAGTATTAGTCCATAATGATGATCATTGGCTTCAAATTACAAAAAATATCTGGATAGAAAGAGGTATAGGAAATAGGAAGATGATTAAGGTATTTCCCCCACATGCATATCAAGGTCGAAGAAATTGTGTGAAGAAAGTGATCATGTGAGCCTACTCCTACAACCACAGAGAACATGAGATCAATCATGCGATTGCCTCCAAAAAAAATTATAAAAGGTAATCATGGGTGGTTGTAAATAAGTTTACTAAAAACTGCATGTGCCAAGTCTCCAACTCAAAATAAGGATTAGTGATTTTGTGACTCAAGATAAGAGTTCGAAACTAAAGAGAGTGTTATCATATACGAGAGCATAAAGATGAAGACATTAATTATTAAATGCAAAAAGAGGGTGCAAAATTTGAATTAGTCATTCAAAAAAATCATCAACAACCAACTCATTCAATACAATCATTAGTAGAAAATCAAAAAATGCAACCACATAGAATGATCAAGCACTTTGGAATCTGCAAAAGGTCTGAGGATAACATGTCAATTATATCATACAAATTTCAATGAAACATCATAGATCAAGAAGCATCATGAAGACATTTGGAATCATAAGATCAAAATGGATAATCAACCTCCATCAAATACAATCATCAATCAAGGTCAACCCCCCACCTCCGTCAAGGTAGAAAAAGAATTAACATTAGGCTCAAGCAATAAAGGATTAGGCATTAGTGATGAAATATTTAGTAAGAGGCCTTTCCTTTTTCTTGTAAAAGAAAAAGTAAAGGGGAGTTGTTGTGGCATCAATGGGTTCATTATAAATTTTCCCTGTGATGGTTTCAAAATCGATGCATGATGTCCCATTAATTCTAAAATTCCACTTTGTGTCCTAACACATTTGTTTTCATCCTCCAAGCATGACTAGGGCCTTGAAAATCATCATTGGTGTGGAAAAAATATTAATCGTGCACATATCATATCCATGGGATAAATGTTCTCTTTATAGGGCCTATGTGGGTTTGGGACCATATCTAGGGACCATGAGACATTAAATCATATTTTAGTCCCTATATTGGTGTTCCTCCTCATGTCATGTATAGGGTCCCTATGATGGAATATCCAACAATACTGAGAGGGGGGGTGAATCAGTATTGCCTACTTTTTCTTATTAATTTCTTCAATATTAAGCAAACACATTAATTAATCAATTAATCAATATATGACGAACAACAAACCCTTATGAACACAATATTTTATCGTGGATCCCAACAAGGAAAACCACCAACACTTTTCTATCAACTACAAAATTCATTTTCTTACAAGTTACATAGAAAGAAGATGTTCTTCCTTTTTTATCAGCACCAACTGATCAGGATGCACCCACACCCTTGTTCACTAGCACCAACTGGTAGGAGGCTTCAACCCCCTGTTTAGTCAACTACAACTGACAAGTAAGTACCAACTGGTAGGAGGCTTCGACCCCCTGTTTAGTCAGCTACAACTAACAAGAAAGCACCAACTCCCCTTGTTCACCAGCACCAACTAGTAGGAGGCTACAACCCCCAATTTAGTTAGCTACAAATGACAAGGAAGCACCAACTACCCTGCAAGCTCCAACCTACTATTGCACCACCCAACCACCCTTATTTTATAATTCAATTCAATCTCTTATGCTCTTCATTTAATTTGACTCATGCAACCATTGTTGTACTTTCTGCTTGTCTATTGCAACCTTTTCTTGTATGGTTATCACATTATCTGCAGTCAAAATTCATCTTTTACTTTATGGCTTCTGTCATTTAATCTTCAATGAGTCTAACACAGTTTCAACAATAGTCTTCTATATCAAATTTCATAATTGTTGCTCTATCTTCTTTTGTTCTTGAACTTCAATAAGTTATTGACAGGCCCATTAGAACCAACAGTTCTTCTTCTTGAACTCTACTTATGTTTTGATCTTCTTGTCTGAACTGTAGAGACACATTCTTCTCACCACTATTCCTCATTTATATAATCTTCAAAACAGTTTGATTTATGACACATTGTGTCCTTTCATTTGTACCATCGCACATCTTCATTTAACTTCACCATAATCATTGTTTATTATTCTTACCATGAAGTATTTTCATAAATTGATCACAAATATGGATCAATTTCATCTTTTTAACGCAATCTTGAATCTTTGCAATTATTGCAGAAACTGAGTTCTTGCAGAGGAACTTCCTTCAAACCATTACATGTGACTGATAACGCAAAACCACAAGCTTATCAACTTTAGTGACACATTATGTTTTTCCTTTAAATATCTTATTCCATATGACCAACGGCAGTGACCAGAGGCTAGGCCAAATGAGCACTTGGGCGCTTATCAAAATCAGCGGTCACAATTTAATCTCCCGATGAGATGGATGACTGTCGGGACTTCGGGACTTCAGGACTTGTAACCTTTCAAATATTCTGAATCAGATTTCACCGAGCAGATCATATGGTTCACGTTTATTTTGCGAAACTAGATCAATGGTCAAATTTGATCCTTACACTTATCCTTTCACTGCTTAATCCAACAGCTGGGAATTAATCAAGCATTGAGATGTATGGCCACCATTTACTTCGGGACTTTAGCTATTCTACTTACACTATCCTTCCACTGTAATATGATCAATGGTTGAGAATGCACCCGAAGTGTTCTTTATATAGGATGACTTATGTACACTTCGGGACTTCGGCATTCGAGACTTCAGAGGTTCGGATAATCATTTCTCCATTTTCCTCCGGAGTGATCACCTACTGAGTAAGTCATAAAATGGTGGAGATCGCTTGTTGTTGGTTAACACTTCCACTTACACTATCTTTCCACTGTACTAGATCAACAATTGAGAATGCACCTGAAGTGTTCTTCAGATCGGATGACTCATTTCCACTTCAAGACTTTGACATTCGGGACTTCGAGACTTAGGGCATTTGCTGGTGGTGAAACTCCTAAAGTAAATATCTTGGAGTGACGTAACTTACTGATGTCACTTGTTTACATGTAATTTATCAAGAGGAAGCCACGTGTCACTTAGATTCGTGATTTACCCATACCTAAACTGTCGATTTCATCTTGACAATTTTCATTATCTGATTGTGCCACATGTCCTTGCTGACGTGGTATGTCACGTGTCCTTGTTGACGTGCTATGCTGACATGGTCTGCCAGATGTCCTTGCTAACGTGGTCTACCACATGTCCTTTCCAACATGGTCTACTAATGTAGATCTCTCGATGTGACACATATTCATCTCCTTGATCTAATGGTCAGAATAGTATATGAAATGTATCTCAGATCGACGACTGAGAGTGACTTTAGATTTTCGGCTTTCGAGACTTCGGGTAATTCAATATCTCAACTTCACAATTCTTCCAAAGTGATATTCCCATAAGAGTAACCTCCTCACTACTTTTAACCTAAAATTAATGATGTTTGTTTGATCAAGATCTTAGATATATGACTCGATCTGTCTGCGATGCTTCTTTGCCTTGGTTTAGATCCAATGACCCCTCATATTTTATTATCCTATCCTTCCACTTTGAAATGATCCAACGACTATCAAGAATTTAGATATTCGAATTCTCTACCATTTTGCCTCACTTATCCTATCTTTCCAATTAAAGTGATCCAACAGTCGAGTGACCATCGACGGTCGATGTGGATTGCAGAACCACAACTTGCGAGTGGTTTAATTTGTCACCCAAGCTCTGCAACTTGAAGTTGTGTAATTTTTGGTAAATCACCCACAATTGTCGATATTTGAACTTATAAGATTTGATGGTCCTAACTAATTTCAGGATTGGAAATAGCACGATGTTTAATTCTGTTGGAGAAATTTCTATTTTTCGACACACTAGTTCAGTGGGAGTTAACTGACTAGTTCTATTTAGACTTTCTATTTTTACCATCACTATTATGCATGCATGCATTCCTAAGGAAAGCTAACTACTTGATTGCTTTTCTTAATTATGGAATGATTTTCCCCATATATGAGTGTATTCCACTCATTCATTGTATCATATTGATCATGATCTATGTATCAATCATCAACTCATTGGAGTAGTGTGCATATATTTTCTCATTCTTCCATATTGAATCTCTCTTATTTTCCTGATAAGATTTGTTTGTACTTGATTTAGCTAGATCTCTTGTGCAGGTTTCCATGAAACACTGACATGGTATCAGAGCTATGTTGCTTGGAGCAAGCCAAACAAGCTAAAGAATAAGGAAAATCGGGTTTTCGACGAGCTAAATACATGGTCGTAACTTTCAGCAATTATTCCTCCCCAAATATTACATTTTTGAGGAAACAGATCTCATTGAAAGTAAATCGGCCCATTTTGGAAGTGGGTTTTCAACCATTTGGTGAGATTTTTTACCTTTTTCTTAGAAAATGAGCCACAAGATAGCCTCCTGAAACTGATACGAATTTGTGGTCATACCTTTCCACATTCATTGCTCCCAAAATATTATGTTTTGGAGGAAATGGTCAACTAAGAGAGTAAATTGGCCCATTTTGGAAGTGGGTTTTCAACCGTTTGGCGAGATTCCTCACCTTTTTTTTAGAAAGTAGTCGCAAGATCATCTCTTGAAACTGATACGAATTCTTAATTTCTTAATTTTTCACTTACAGATTTAGAGTAATTTTTTAGGGGTTCTTAGAAACAGTGGGAGAGATGGATATGAAAACTATTATACAATCAAACTTGGTGGTAATCCTCACACCATACAATTATTTTGATTGGAATCCCAAGGCGACATTCCAACTCAAAAGAAAAGGACTATATAATTTAACGATGGCGACAGAAACAGAACCTACATCAGTGATTGAGAAGATGAGATGGGTGAACCTAAGGATGAGGCCACATGACTACTTCTAGAATTAATCTCCACTGATTTATGGTTTCATGTTGCTGCATGAAAGAATCCAAACAAGATCTGGACCACCTTGGAAGGACTCTTTGGAAAGCAGGATGAGATGTGAGGTCATATGCTTGAGGTAGAGTTGAATACCTTAGACCCTAAAAGTTTTGATAATATACAAGATTTTTTTACTAAATTTAAATCTTTGCTATTGAGCTTGGGTGAATGTGGTATTGACAAGTATACACAAGAGAAACAACTTATTCTAACAATCTTTGCCAAGCTAGGACCATAATACACTGTATATGTTTCCAATTTCCATTATGGCATATGTCTTTTTGGAGCAAATTGGAAAATGCCTACATTGGTTCAGTTCATTGAGTCTCTGACACAAGAGAAGACAAAACTCATACAGATGGGCCTCATGAAATATCCCAAAGCACATGCACTCACCATGCAGGATGGAAAAGGGTCATTCAAATAGAATAGGAAGAAGGTATATTCCAAATCCTTTAATGATTCTTCAGGTTCCAAAGACTCTTCAGATTCCAAGAAGAAGAAGAAGGGAAAGTAGTGCACTTATTGCAATAAACCGAATCATGAAGCATCCACATGCATGAAGAAACATATCGATATTATGTCACATGCACTTCAGCAGAACAACCTTGGAAACTTCATTCCAAAGGGAGTCAAGAAGCAAAAGGATGAAGATCCTGCTCCTAAGAAAGGTAATCATCATGCTCTTGTTGCAATTAATTCCTCATTTGATTCATGGATTATAGATTCTGGTGCAACCCATCATATGGCAATGAAAGAGGAATTTTTCTCTTCCTTGAGTCCATGCTCAAGACCCCCTATTCTCATGGGGGATGATACTCCAGTAGCAGTAGAAGGAGAAGGGAGAGTGGAACTCCACAATGGTAGTTTTGAGAATGTTTTACATGTTCCAAATCTTTCTATGAATCTTCTCTCAGTTTATCAGATCAGTAGGAAAGGCAAAAAGGTTGAATTTACATCAAATTTAGTTTTAGTAATTGACATGCATGAAAATTCCATTATTACAATTGGTCAGGTGGATCACAAGTCAAGGTTTTATAAATTCACTAAGTTTTCTGACGATGACTCCTCTATTATACTTACATGTAAGGAGAGTACTTTGCATGCACCTCCACTGAAACATTCATATACTCTTGTTCTTCCATCAGTTTCAGACATCAGAGATGATTCCATACACTCTAATTCTGTACATGGAAATAAGCAGGTAGTACAGACAGATAAGAAGCTAGTGCTGAAGCTTCAGCAGATGGCCAAGAAGGCACAGACCACACTTCAGGCAGTAAGCAACATTGCAGGGAATCCATTGGATTCAAGGATGAATCGATCTTAGCATGAGGACCCTTCTCATGTACTTTCATCTTCATAACATGTGATGCCCATGAATTTCTATATGGTTCAATCTACCAATCCACAGAACTACAATAGGGTTGTGGGAAATCCATTATGGAAAGTAGCCATGCAAAAGGAGTATGAATCACTCCTACAGAACCAAACTTGGAATCTGGATCCACATCCACCAGAAAGGAATATTTTCAAGTGCAGATGGGTCCACGGGATCAAGAAGTACAAGGACCGACAGGTTTCCAAATGACTTCATTAGATCCATAAAGATTTCTACATCTTCATGGAGACTTTCAATGAGCAGAAGTTTCAGACTTTGCGGGATCATTTTGCAGTGAAGAACACAGTTGCCTAGCAACTGTCATTTTATTATTTTGATACATTATCTTTTGAGGGGGGGTTTGTTCCCACGTCATTTTCCCTCTTTCCTCACTTTTATTTAGTGTTCATTAGTTGCATTGTACATGAGTACCTAAAATGGCCTAGTAGTCGAGACTCATTTTTTACTCCATAGTGATGTTCAGGGGGGGTGTTGGAGAAATTTCTATTTTTCGACACACTAGTTCAATGGGAGTTAACTGACTAGTTCTATTTAGACTTTCTATTTTTACCATCACTATTATGCATGCATGCATTCCTAAGGAAAGTTAACTGCTTGATTGATTTTCTTAATTGTGGAATGATTTGCCCTATATATGAGTGTATTCCACTCATTCATTGTATCATATTGACCATGATCTATGTATCAATCATCAGCTCATTGGAGTAGTGTGAATATATTTTCTCATTCTTCCATATTGAATCTCTCTTATTTTCTTGATAAGCTTTGTTTGTACTTGCTTTAGCTAGATCTCTTGTGCAGTCTTCCATGAAACACTGACAAATTCTCCTCTCGCTTTCCACAATCTATCTCTGTCATTGATTTGGTGCTTGCATATCTGACGGTCATGACTTAATCCAACTTAATATGATTTTTTGTTGGATCAACCATTGTCGTCGATATTTGAGTTTATGAGATCTGATGATCTAGAATAATTACGGGATTGGAACTAGTGAGTTGTTTAATTCTCCTTTCGCTCTCCACAATTCATCCCTGCTGTTGATCTGGCACATCCGTATCAATGGTATTGATTTGATCTAATCATGTTTCTACAATGCACTTTCCCTTCTGAGTTTCATCGCGCCATCTCTTCTGAGCTTTGATCTTTATTCGCTAACCCTCCCGAGCTTTTAATCTCTGGATATCGTCCAACTGTTTGACATCAATCATTATATGCTAACTGTTATACTATTGATATCAATGACAATTTGTCATACCAACTTATCATCACATCAATGACATCGACTATTGATATCAATGACAATTTGTCATACCAACTTATCATCACATCAATGACATCAACTATTGAAATCAATGACAATACATCAATGACACTATGCCCAACACCCTAACACCCTTTTATGGAGAGAAAAACATTATAACATTTCTAATATTGTACTCATTCACCAAATATTCCCTTTAGAGGGAATGTAGGGTTGTTTGGGATCCTATGCACGGCTCATGAGCCCTAAAAACATCTTCCAAGCCATATTATGTTTGTGTTCTTTCTTTAACAATCATGTTGACACCTTTTTTCAGTTACCTTGCAATAGTCAATTTTAACTTATGAAAACATCATGAAGTGGTTTATGGAACAAACAAAAGGGACCCTGCATGAAGTTGATGGTTAAAAAATTGGCATCTTGGAATTTGGGAACATGCTCTCGCATGAAAATGTGCATGTTATTCAAAATGTGCACACGTTCCTTTTAAAATACCCTTATTGTCTTTTGAACTACCATGCAGACTACTGTGAAGTTTTCCAAATAAGAATTAAAATAAACATTCATGCACTTTAGAAATGTGCATGCATTAATAATGGGAACATATTATTTTCAACAAAAATATGTATAAATTATATAATAAATTTCCACCCCTAAAATGTATCAAGAGTAATTTAGTAATTTGCCTATAATATTTTGTACCAACATCCATTTTTGGCATTATTTACATACTTGGAGAGATATTGAAGAGATATACAACTTGTATGTTATTAAGTTTCTATGTTTCTTGATATGTATTTTCTTATTTTCAAAATAATATAAAAATAAATATTTTGACACGAAAAGGAGTATTTGCAATTTTCTTACAACTTTTTTTCCCAACATCCATTTTTTTTGCTCTTTAGATAATTGAAAATATCTTGAAGTGATCTACAACTTTGTTGTTATACACTTTTGTTG
>JASDQU011179958.1:19638-31873 GCA_032191745.1 Picea mariana
ATCTTTTCACAAATATGATACACTTTTGAAGGTTGTACCTTTTTATGAAATCATTTAAAATTAAATGCCACATTTAATAATGGGATTACTCCCTTAAAAATGATTCTCTATGAACCTTTTACTCCCTAATGAAATCTTGAACTACCATATATGCCCTATAGAGGGAATATCTGGTCTATGAGTGGGATACTAGTGCCATCATGGAGATTTTTTGCACTAGGTATGGATATCAATCCCTTAACCATGGTCTAATGAGGAAAACAAGGATCTTATGCCCTATGTGAACCTTCTAATTCTTATGGGGTAGGAACAAGGCCTTGAACAACCACTTAAAATCTATAAATAGTATTTTGGGCCTCTTAGTGGGAGATGAGTGCCATGTTGGCATAGGGGCAGACCAAGGGTTCGGCTCTAGGGGTGCACCAACAAGCCCTAACTACTGGCCTTTTCGGCAGCACCTTCGAAGAAGATGCAGTCTCACACAAAATATACGTGGTTCACCCTCTCTCTAGGGCTACGTCCATAGAATTGTGCTATATTATATTAGGTTAAAGAATACAGTTCTTGTATGCACTCTTAGCTAGCAGATCTCCTCTCTTCTCCTCTCTTTCTCTCCTCTCCCTACGCACCCAGCTACAGGGTTGATCTTCACACCTAGCTGAAGATCTTACAATCCAGAAGGATCTCATACTTAGTACTTCTCTCTCATGATACAATAATCACTCACATCAATAATGATAACCTATCTTGATACCAACCTGACCCAAGTCCTCTTGACCTCTATTTATACATTACAATATCTCACCGATAGCCTTAGGCTGAAACCTAGGTGTCCAAAACCCTAGGTATCTAAAACCCTAGGTCAACTTGACCCGTATTTTCAGGGCTTCGTCAGTCTGTCTTTCCTTCTTGTGCGGTGCTCCAAAGCATCTAACGGTAGATATTTCCTCTTGTTGGGTCATTCACGGTCCTTCTTCCTTGCTTATCTATCATTATCGATCTCCTCATTCAATGAATTTATTTCTCGGGCTTCACTCCATCTTTTCTACCCTCTTTCTCACTTCGACCCAGTATCAATCACGGTCACATGTCTTTTGTGAAGTTCACATTCTCCCTTTTATTTCTTGATCTTTGCATATTTCCTTAACCAAGGACCAACAGGTCCCCAACACTCACCTGTGACTCATCCCGAGGCATTTCAGATCTGATTCTTCTATTGTACTTTAACTTCGGACTACCCAGTGTAGCCTTTTCTTTCTACTTTATACCTCCTCTTCCTCCTTGTGCAGACTGTATTTTCTGTGTCTGGTACCCAGTTTCAACTGCACTTGGTACCTAGACCCTTGATCTTCTTGATTTTACTGAGAGTTGTGAGGCAGTTGGTTGTCATAGTACAACTTCAGCCGGATCCCATTTACTAAACCTTCCTTCCATTCTCCATTCAACATCTTCAGTTGCGCAGCTCCCCCCTCTGTAACATAAGTGATCTCGTATGGTCTGAGCCAATGCATTCTAAATTTCCCAGGATTCTTGATGAACTTGTTGTCATAAACCAGCACTAGATCTCCTTGTCTAAATTCCTTCTTCTTGATGTGCCTGTCATCATAGGCCTTCTCTCTTTCCTTCTGTACTTGTTGATGGAATACTGTAATGAATCTATATTCCTCAAGTCCAACCAACTGTGAAAGCCTCTCTTGAACAACTCCAATTGCTACCTGTAAAGGTAGCAATTCTCAGGCTTGGTACCAAATACTCCATTGGAACAACAACTTCGAGACCATAAACCAACTTAAAAGGGGTCTGCATTGTTAACTTCTTGCAAGTGGTTCTATAGGCCCATAATACTATTGGTACTCTTAAATCCCAATCATCTCTGTTCACACAACAAATCTTGGTTAACCTTGTTTCCAAAATCTTGTTGAATGCTTCAACTATCCCATTGGCTTGTGGATGGTACGGTGTGCTCTTCTGATGGTGGACTGTAAATTCTTCATTCAAGGCTTCAACTATCTTATTGATGAAATGTGTACCTTGATCACTTATAAGGATATTTGGGCATCCAAACCTGGTTATGATGTCATCGAATATGAAGCGCGCAACTGTAGTTGCACTACAGTCCTTGACTACTCGAGCTTCAACCCATCTGATCAAGTACTTTGTTGTTTCAAATATGTACCTTGCTCCTATGCACTTTCCTGCTATGTTTATAGGTCCAACAAAGTCAATGGCCCATTTTTTGAATGATTATAGTGTCAGTTGTGGTGCTAATGGAATTTCATCTCTTCTGGATGGTTTCCCAACCCTTTGGCATACATCGTAGGCTCTGGAATAGTCTTTAGCATCTCTGTGTAAGGTAGGCCACCAAAGGCTAGCTCACAAGACCTTTTGCGCAGTTGCTTTCCCTGCATAATGTCCTCCCACGATGCCTTCATGAGCTTCTGCAAGGATCAGCGAGTGTTCTGACTCCATAACACATCTTCACAATATCTTGTTCGGTCCCATCTTGTATATATGTCCATCTATAAGTGAGAAATCTGCAGCGCGCACTACTAGTTGTTTCTTTTGTGGAATTGTATACTCATTGGGTGCCATTCCTATTGACGAAAAATGGATTATCTTTGCGAAGTGATCATCAATATTTCTAATGGCTAGTAGTTGTGCATCCGGTAATGTATCTTCCAAATTAGTGGGCTCTTTTTCATGTTCCAACCTTGACAAGTGGTCAGGACCCTTGTTCATTCTTCCTAGTTTTACTATGATCTCAAAATCATACTCTTGAAATAGCAGCAACCATGTGCATATCCTTCCCCCAAGCACTAGCTTGTTGACTAGGTACTTCAGCATGGAGTGATCAATAAACATTTTAAAGTGTCCTCCCAACAAATAGTGGTGAAATTTCTACAGTGTATACACCATGGCTAATCCCTCTCTTTTAGTAGTGGTATAATTAATATCAATTGTGGATAGCTTCCTGTTGGCAAAGGATAATGGGTGGTCAATGTCTCTTGTTCTCGGTTGTGTTAATACAACTCCTAAAGTGATGCAAGACGCATCGACATGTATATGAAACTCCTTGGCCTAATCTAGAAAAACTAAAATGGGCACAGTAACCGTTTTCTCTTTCAGTGTGTCGAAGCTATGCTAGCATTCTTCAGTCCAACTAAACTAACAATCCTTTTTCAACAGCTTCTCCATGGGTGTTTTGATCTGAGCATATCATTTAATGAACTTCTTGTAGTAGCCTGTGTGTCCCAACACAGTGCACAACTGTTTAAGTAATGTTGTTGGAGGGGGTAGATCAACTATAATACCAATCTTGGATGGATCTACCAGGAATCCTTGCTTGCATACAATATGTCCTAACAGAACTCCAAATGGGGAAAATAAAATGCACTTCTTCAAATTCAAAGTAATTTGACACTACCTGCATTTATCCAACATTATCCTTAGACATTCAATGTGATTTTTCAACAAACTAAACACAATCCAGTCATCAAAATATGCTTCTAGAAATTTATGTAAGAATTATTTGATTGCTTCGACCACCACTCTGGAAAAGATGGTTGGGGAATTCTTCAATCTGAATGGCATCACTGTATATTGGTAGGACCCCCATTCTATTGCAAATGTGGTCTTATGGTGGTCTTCCTTGGCAATCTGTATCTGATGGTATCATGAAAATCCATCTGTAAAAGAATATATTTCCTGGCCTCCCACGTTATCTAACACTTTGTCAATGAATCATGTAGGGAAGGGGTCATGTAAACAAGCATTGTTCAGCTTCCTAAGATCTACACAGATCTTCATCTCACATGTCTTCTTTTCTTACACCACCATAGGGATAATACACTATGATTCTTCCATAGGTTCTATAATCCCTGCTTCCAGCATTCTGTCAAGTTCAATCTTCACTTTCTCCTTGTATTTAGGGTTTAGTCTGTAAGGTCTCTGTTTGACTAATCTAGCATCTGGATTTAAGGGGATCCTAATCTCTCCCATAGGTCCTTTGATTCCCATCATATTAGTAAACTTGGTTGGAAACAAGTCTTGATATTCATGCAGCAACTCAATAATCTTGTCAATGGTGGTAGCATCCCAATAATCTTCAACCTTGGCAAGCTTTGGTGTCTCCTCTGTTCCAATATTAACTTTCTTGATCTTGATCGATTATTCAATAAATGGTAAATCAACTCCTGACCCTTCCACATCTCTCTGGCCTTCTTTTTCTATGATTTTCACCTTCCTGGAATCATCTTCTTCATCCGTACTAATGTTGTAGCAGCCCTGCAGTTTCTGGAGAGGCGCAGTCCATTCATCCTCTTCCTGTTCTAAGGAAAGGCTAGATACCTCCTCGAATACTTTTTGTCTCACAGCCTGCAGTTCTCGATCTACTGAAGGATATTGACTTTCAAACAAGAAGGTGGTTACAAAATTTTGAGTCATACCTTCCTAATCCATAGTGATGAGGCACAACTCTGCTTGGAGGTATCAGTTAATAGGTGTCGTGTCTAGCATGTTGATGAATTTTTGTACCCATTGTTCTTGAGAAATGTCACTCAAAGCCTCTTCACAGCTTCACACATGGTCCTTTGGGCAGCTTCGACTTGTGTAGAAAACTTCACAACCTTCTACTTGTGCTGAGAATCGCGTTGTCATCAGAGTACGAAATTGTGTCCAGTCTGTGATATTACTTTTGTGCGTCCCCCACCATCTTACTGGTGTGTCTTTCAAGGCCTCATCCATTTCCAAAAACCTTTGTTGTGTTGGTACACTTGCTTCAAAGTCTTATAGTAATGTTTCTAACGGATTCAGACCATCAAAGGTGGGTAGGTTACTTATTGTTGTGTCGATCCATCAAATATCTTTGGTTAATCTAGCACATCTCCTTGTAGATACTTCATACATCTGGTTCTTCTCGTTCTCTAGTGCTTCTTCTGAGTCTGATGAGCACGTGTTGTCACTTCACCAGCTTATATTCCCATCGAATGTAGTTTTAATGTAATCATGTTGTCTGGCGGTTATCTTGTAGATGTTTTCTAGTGCATATGCATAGTCTTCTTCTCTGATGGGTTTTGTGTATCGTTGACCTTCATCTAGATCTAAAGGTGTGATGAGCCTAAGGCCATCTCCTTCAAAATTCATACATCTTTTATTTAAGTCAACAATTGTAGAGTTATTGAGGGCCCAATCAATTCCTAACAATGCAGAGTAAGGGAAACTATCATCAACTATTTCAATTACCTCAAAATATGAAAACGTTCTTACTTCGTTGATGTCCACAGGGACATGTTCCAATCTGCCAAAAGGGCTTACAACTTGTTGATTATCCATCCTAATTTTGATAGGGGAATAGATCAAATTTGGTTTTTCCATCTGTGCCCAAGTTTGCTTCATCATGACATTGACCTCTGACCCTAAGTCAAGGACCACATAGTCTATCCCATAATCTCTTATTTGAGCATTCATATGTAATTCCTTATTTGTCCTTCTCTTCTTACCGATCTGGTGTGTTTCCCTATTCAGTAAGGGATCTATCTTTCCTAGCTCATATTGTCTAATTAAAGTGTGTAACCCTTGGACAACACCTTCATCCTGAATCAATTAAATACAAGTATGTAAAAATTCCATGAGCTTGTTTACCTCTTTTCCTTCTCCTGGAGAAGTAGACTGGTCAAATTCTTGAGGCATTCCATATTCTCTTACTTTTGGTCTTGTCTTTGATGAAGAAACTTGGTCGCCTCTAAATTCTTTTCTTGCTTCCTCAAATATTTGTCTTTCTTTATTTGCAGCAAAGGTTTGGGTCTTCTCTGCAGCTTTTCTGATTCCTGAATCTTTTGTAGCCTTCCCTTGGATCAGTCGGTCTTCTCCTGTAACAATGCCTCCTCTAGTTATAATAGCAACTCTAGGGTCTTCTCCATGAGGTTCAACATAGATCAGTTTCACTTGTGGGTTTTGCTGAGGTCCTTGTCTTTCCTGAAGCTTAGCTAGCAGTATAGGACAATCTTCTATAACATAGTCGAGCGAGCTAAAGTAGCTGCAAGTGGTACAAGGGTTCTGACAATCCCTGCAAGGTGTCCTGGTTGTGCGTAGTTATAATAGATTATTAGTCCTCAGCCTCTTCTCATTCCTCCTCCTCGTACTCTTCCTTTGAATCCACTGCGAGGATTGAAGTTTCCTCTCCTAAGAGAGTTATATTGCGTAGTGTTTCCTTCTTGTTGTAAGTTGCCTTTGATCTTATATATGTCTCTTGACCTTTCATGCATGAGATCATAAGCCCTACAATCCCTATCATCATGCCCTATAGACTTACAGAATGTACAGTACAAATTCGTAGGTGTCTAAACATACTTTTGCATATAATAGAACTCACCAGTACGATGTATGTTTCTGCATACCTCGCACGAGGGTAAGGTGACATGCTTCAAAGGTTTTGGGGCTCCAGAAGACAAGTAGTTGTTGAATAGAGGACAATGTTCTTTGTCGTGACCTTCTAATTTGCATCTGACACACCATATGTCTTTTCTTTTATCTTTTCCCTTTTCTTTCTTCATATCTTCGACCTGTAGAGACAAACTAGTTAGCTGACTCAGGATCTAACTCATACCTGAACTGGATTCTCCCATAGGGGATGATTCTAGCTTCATGGCGATCTCCAATGCCTTAGCCTGTGAAGAAATCTTCTATTGCATCAGGGGAACTCTGATGTGTGGTAGAAGGAAAGCAATGAACCATTCCTTGTTTTGTTCATCCGGGATCTGAAAAGTCAATCGACCTATCAAGGTTTTGAATCTCTGATCGAATTCCCACATAGGTTCAGCCACCTTCTACTTGATCTCTTTCAACTCTATGATACATTGGGATTCTGAATTAGGTTTCTTGAAATCTGCAATCAATGCATTCTTGATCTAATTCAATGGTTTAGGTTGTGCAAGTCCTTGGACAAACTTCATATACTAGCTCAATGCACGATCCCTTAGAGTGGTACTAAATTGGGTTCTTTTGACATCTTCATCCGTGACATTCTTGATGTTCCATACGGCTTCACACAGGAACTAGTGTTATTCATGATCTTTAGATCCATCTCCCCTAAAGATAGGAAGCCTCATCTCATCTGCCATAGATCTTCCTAGGGTTCCTGACTGAATATGTGGTGAGCTACTATGAATAGTTCTCTGGACACTCTGATGATTGGGATTACTCTGATTGCTTAATATTGAATCAACAGGAAGGATCATAGTACTTACTTCGATGGTCTACGTGGTTTCTAAGGTTTTAGGTTCTCCTCAGCGAAGCTCTTCAGCTTACCCTTCCTCTGTCCCAGCGGGTTCTGAATGTTCTTCGTCCATCATATCTGCTTCTTCTCCACTGTAGAAACCCTCCTCCCCATATTTCTGCTTAAGCAAGTTTCCAATGTGGACTTCTCGGAACACTCTCCCATTCTGCGTATGTCCAGCTTCTGTGTCATTGTCGTTGTCCAAATTTTTGAACATTAGCCTTTCTGGATCCAATTAATCTATTGTACCTTCAAGATTTTCTTCTCATGCAACAGCATCTTGAGTCTCAGCTTCAGGAATTGCAAAAATTTTCCTCTTGGTCCCTTACAGAAATATCTCTCAACTTGGTTGTATGACTCTACCCTGTCAACAACAAACTCTGTGATGTACCCTCCAATGGTACTATCGAGACAATGATCTATTGCTTGTGATATGGTGTTATCATCTTTCTTGACCCTCTGATCAACTACGACGTCCAAACCACAGGAGGTCTAGATCGGATCTCGAAATGGGTATCTGCTAATCTAGATAGCCACTCATACATCTCTTGATGGATTCCTCCAAAGAATATCTTGTGTATATTAGTAAAAATATTCTTCTCCAACCAGTCCTCTGAGCTAAGATTAGGGTTCTTATTCTGGGCTTCAGCGAAGTCCTCCTCTTGATCTTCTGTCCACTTTTGAATCTCTGTCTTCGATGGAAACCACCTTGACATTCCCTTAAAAATATTCATGTCCCTACACCGGAACTATTTGTTGGCACAGGAGTAGACCCAAGGTTCAGCTACAGGGGCACACTAACAAGCCCTAACTACTGGCCCTTTCGGTAGCACCTGTGAAGCAGATGCAGTCTCACCCGAAGCAGTTATGAGGGGGTTGCAGGACAGAGATATCTACAACCAAAGGGAGTATCAAGTGGATCTAACACAAGAACAACACAAAATTCATATATCACTTATCATCTTGGTCTACTCCATGCATCTATTAGATCTACCTTAGCAATGCAATAATAGTATATGAATGACAAATACAAAATATCAATCACACACAACACAAAATATACGTGGTTCACCCTCTCTCTAGGGCTACGTCCGCATAACTATGCTATATTATATTAGGTTAAAGCATACATGATCTAAAAATAGAAGGATGACTTGTTATGCTATTCATGCACCCTCTACTTCATTAAAATAAACTTTACAGGACCTTGCTTCATGTGTTAAAATATGCAAGATAGTTTATGTGCCAAATTTAAGTATCTTCTTGTAAATGCTCATGTGTGAGGAAATGTTCTTTTAAATGGTTAAATATGTACTTTAAATAAATACAGAGCAACATAACTTGCAGAAAATAAACCATCAAACTCACAACAATAACAAGATGATAAAGGAGTTCACCCCTCTCCGGGCTACATCTCCTTGAGCCTCCATCAATGGACTTGGCTCTCTGGGATTAATTTGTCAAAAATTCTTTTACAATCTATTGCTCAACTCCAAAGGAAATTTTGGCTGTACCATTGGGATCAAAATACATAAAAACCCCAAAAATGACTAATAAAACTCTGAAAACGGATCATGGCTCATCCGGGCATGACCTTTTCTACATGTGGCTTTAAGCTTCCTTGAGATTCTCTTTGGAAAAAACACCTATAAAAGTCCTCAAAAGCCTCTGAAACCTATCCCAATGTGTTCAGAGCATAACAATTAGCCAAAAATGACTATTCAGTCACAGAAAACAAACTTGGACTCACCAAAACATGACCTCAATCAATGAGGGCTTCAAGCTCCTTGGAGCTTCCTGAAACTTCAATGGTTAAAAACCTATAAAATAAGTCTTCAAATGGCTGTGAAAATAGTTCCAATGGATTCAGAACGTCCAAAAACCCCTAGCTGGGCTTTTACGGCACCTCATTCGGCCAAAAAATGAAGAAGATAGGCCTCCTACCATTCTCTTCCTTCGAGCTTGTTGTCTCTGGTTCGCCAAAATGCACCTCTGGGCTCTCAACCAAGAACACACTCCAAAACACGTGCTTAAACCCAACACACGTGCACAACCGCATAACCGTGCAAACTGTAGGACGGTTAACGGAACTAAAACCCCCAACCGCCAAGCCATTGGGCATATGGGTCCATGTGACCTCACCTTAACGCGCAAAAGGCTACGTTCTAAGTTTTGTTGTGGGCATGACACATGTCGACGCAAAAACCCAACCGTTTGAAACCAACACCAAACTCCCGCACGCTCTCCGTGTGTGGTCACATATAAAATCGGGGTCATATGTATTAACACCCGAATCCCAGAGCTGGACGCCAATGAAATATGTGCGCGCACATTATATTGAGGTCATATGATATATGGTGTATGTGACTGGGGCTTTGAATATGGTTTAAAAACTCCCGCACACTCCGTGTATAAACCGGTGGTCATAAATATAAATGCATGCGACCGGGGCTGGGGCTAAGCCCCAGCCCGGATGCACCCCATATCACATTTTAATACATTTCAAATGTAATTAAAACCATAGAATATACAAGGACCACCATGTGGGCTAGTGGTAGCCCACACACTACCAAAGTGCTACCAAAGGGGGAGGTCCGGGGTTCGATCCCCACTGACTCCATATTATTTTGACCCAACAACCAATTCAACAGTGCCATGTGGCAGCCCATGACTGGGTAACGTGGCACCACACCATTAACCAAAATGATGCCACATCAGCATATGCCAACTCATCTCTACCACATCACCTCTTCCACGTCAGTGTACGATCTCTGCCACGTCAGCCTGTACAGACTGTACACTCAACACAAATTTTTTACCTGTTTGATGATTCAAACAGATCGCAATATCTCTCACTCCCAATGTTCGTTTGAACCCAAATGAGTTGCGTTGGGTTCATGATGATGAGGGCTACGCTCTCGTTCATTTTGAGGCAATTCCGAGAACATTGATTTTTGAGCTAAATTTTGACCCTTGGTCCAGATTTTGATCACACCTTCCCACTGAAAGGCTTTTGGACCCACAAAAGCTTATGATTATCTATCTGAGATTCAATACTCTTCGACTTTCAAGTTATATCAACTGATTCTACTTGAAAAGTCTCTTTGATAATCAACTGGATACTTTGACATGCCTTGCACTGCAACTGACTATGTCCTTCAACCACTGTTCCCTGGCTACTGCCGACACACTATTCTCTTAGTGCTTGGAAGATTGCCAACCTTCCCACTGAGAATCAAGTCCCTCTTGTGAACTCTTTAACGTCAACACAATCAGATCTCCAATGGCTGCAAAAACTTTCCTGCGACATATTGTCACAAGCCAAGAAAACCATCAATCTTGAAAAAAAAATTATACAAGACTGAAAATGATGCCAATAAAGTCTTTTTTCTCTTCAAGAAAACTGTCGCATCTTGTACTTCATCAAAGCACATGGTGTTTTCCTGCATCTTGGTGTACTCAAAATCAACTTACAAGCCAACAAACACCATCGACTAAACACAAGTCAAAAAACATGATCAACACAACATAGTCGGCAGACAATCATCAACACCAGTCGAGACTCATTTGAAACATATCAACCTTCCAAAATGACAAGTCGACAAACATGATACACAATCATGTTACAATCATGAGTCATTCATGATGAACTATCACCAGGTTCATTGCTTACAAATACACAAAAACAAATGCATGTGCATGACTCTTCAACTCTCCTTCCAATACAAACATAAGTACATAAACCCAAAACATGTGGGTACATAAGAGCTGAATATGAAAAATATATATGGCTATAACAAGCGAACATCATACCCATCTTTTACATCCTCCTGGCGAAGTTGTGCAACAAACAAAAATGCCTTCAAATGAATTGCATTCACATGCAACTTGCATCATACAAGTTGTGATAAACTGCTGCAACTTGTCATACTCTCAACATAAATGCATACATAAGATGGAAATATGCATCCACAACAGAAAAATGCAAGCCTTACTTGCTCAAGAAATCTAACCATTTCTTACCAAGCCAACTCAACGGTGACTTTTTCTGCTGAAAATCGTCGTCTTGTGAATCATCTTGACTCACATCGATGATGGAATCTCCTCTTCCATTCTTGCCAATCTCTTTATCCAACTGCTTCTTGTGTTGTGGATGAATAGTTGGATGCAATGTCCAACATTGGTCAATGAGATGACCCCTCTTCTGACAATGAGTGCAAATCTTTTGCATCCTCTTTTCACGTTGTCTTTGCTTATAAAGTTTCCTGAAAGCGGTTAATCTTTTCCAACATTTTGAAATATGATGGTTATATAAAACACAATATGTACATGGATTTTTTCTTCCATTTTTACATACAAATTTATCATGCTTAACATAATCAAAAGCAACTGAATGATAAGTAGAATTATACCTTGAACATTCACCTTTATCGCCTCTTTGAGGAGGTGAATCTGAAGAGTTACAAGCTCTCCTTTGAAGACCAACAACAGTGTTCTTGTCCTCATCGTTGTCACAACTCTTTCGTTTCACACATTTGCATTCATCTTGAACACAAGCCTTGCATGCTGGAGGGATTGAACTTTCAACAAAAGTTCTTAAACTTTCACCTTTAAAGCCTTCTTGAAGAGGTGAACTTGAAACAAAATTTGTTCTTGGAACTTTTTCTCTTGTCTTCTCAACTTTGGAATTTTCTCCATCTCTTCATTCATATCCAAGACCACAATACTTGGGTCTCTCTTCAACAACAATAGGCTCAACAATGCCTTGTGCATGCTTGCCTAACCCTTTACCTTCATAGCCCATTTTTAACAATAACTTGGACCCTATTCCTCCTGTGTGATTTTCAAAAACACCAAAACATTCATCTTGAGAGGAATTAGAAGATAAACTAACATTACATACCTCATGTTCATGCATGTACTTGGTAAGGGTTTCCTTTGCCTCATGGAGTTGAGTCTCCA
>JASDQU011179959.1:1765-12405 GCA_032191745.1 Picea mariana
ATTTAATTCAGATTAAATCGTGATTGTCGGATGTGCACTTGCCAAATCTACGGTAGGGATAGATTGCAAAGATTGAAAGGATAATTAAATATCACACTTGTTCCAATTCCAGAATTAATCAATACCCTTCGATCTTATAGCTTCGAAGATCAACGATTGTGGTTGAATCACCAACAATGCACAAATTCCAAATGAGAAGTTTGGGTGATGAGTTAAATCACTCACAAGTTGTGGTTCTGCAATCACCGTTGATCGTTTATCTGCTTCGAGTGTCCTCACAAGTGTTGGATCACATTTGAGTGGAAGGACAGGATAAGCGAGATAAGATCTGAGATCTCATTTGTGCGAATTTTCGTCAGCCGTTGGATCATTCTAAGTGGAAGGACAAGCTAGCACAGGTGCATCACAAAAATATCAAGCCGTCGATCTAAGATCTTGATCAATGAGCAAAATTCACTCGGATCTAAAGTTGTGAGGAGGTTACGCTCCAGAGAAATCTCACCTCAAGAATTTAGTTTGAGATTCGAAATACCCGAAGCCCGAAAATTCAAAATGAATAACGACCATCAGATTTGGAGAACATATGATGACCATTGGATCAGGTTTGTTGGTCAGCAAACCACGTCAACAAGGACACGCAGCAGACCATGTCTACAAGGACATGTACCAGACCACATTAGCATACTACGACAGCAGACTATGTCAGCAAAGACATGTGACAAACCACATCAGTAGACCATGTCGACAAATACACATGGAATAATTGGATGATGACATGTGTGAAGAGGAAATTGGCTCATCCCATGTCAAAAAGTGACGTAAGCAAGTTACGTCACTATGGGAGAATTACTTCAGGATTTTTATCACGAACGAGTGTTAAAAGTCTCGAAGTCCCGAAGGATGAAGGTCCGAAGTTGCTCTTAACCGTTGATCTGAGATACGCTTCAGATACTATCCTGACCGTTAGATCAAGGAGATGAACATGTGTCACATCGAGATATCTACGTTGACGTCAACAAGAAACTGTGGAAAACCACATCAGGAGTCTACGTCAGTAAGGACACGTGGCACAGTCAGAGAATGACAAGTGTCAATTTGAACTTGGCATTTCAAGTACGTGAAAATCATGAATCTGAGTGACACGTGGTAGATTCTTGACTCGTGAAACGTAATCAAGTGACACAAGTAAGTTACATCACTCCAGGAGTTTTTCTAGGGGATTTTTAACACCAGCACTCGCCCAAAGTCCCGAAGTCCCGAATGCTGAAGACCCAAAGTGGAAACAAGACGTCCGATCTGAAGATCACTTCGGGAGCGTTCTCGACCATCGATCTACTTCAGTGGAAGGATAGAGTAAGATAAAATTTTAACCAATAGCAGGCGATCTCCACCGGATTATGACTTACCACAACAGGTGATCACTCCAGAGGAAAATGGAGCTGCGTCTATTTGAAACCACCGAAGTACGGAACGTCGAAGTCCTGAAGTGGACATAAGTCGTCCAATCTAAAATATATCCTCAGGAGTATTCCCAACCATTGATCATACTACGGTGAAAGTTGAGTCCTGAGAATTTTGAAGCCTGAAGAAACGAAAGGAGATCTCGACTGTTAATCCAAGAGGGACACGTGTCAGCAGTTTGTCAGCTCTGGAAGATTGACATACAGAGGAAATAAGGGGTTGAGACTTGAAATATCTGAAGTTCAGAGACCCGAAGGAGATTTCGACTGTCAATCTGATGTTCGGCTGCATCCTCAACCGTTGATCAAAATACAATGGAAGGATAGTGTAAGAATAATGGACGAAGTCGTGGAGTAAAAGGTGGCCATCCATATCAATGCTTGATTAAGTCCTGGTCGTTGGATTAAGAAATGAAGTATAGGTCCAAGGGTTTTACATGACCATTAATCTGGTTCTGTGATATAAATGTGAACCATCCAATCTGTTCGGCGATATTGTATTCGAGAGATTTGAAAGGTTGGAAGTCATGAATACCCGAAGGGCGAAGTCCCGAAGTTTCGTCAGTCGTCCATCTCATCAAAAGATTGGATCGTGAACGTTGATGTGATAAGTGCTCATCATGCCTCTCGTGAGGTCACTGCCATTGTTCATATGATAAAGAGATTTTAAAGGGATAATGTAATGTGTTGCTTAAATTGATAATCCCTTGGTTCTATGCCTATGATAATATGAACATGGTTTGAAGGAAGCACCTATTTTTGTTATGACAAAGACGAAGGAAATCGATACATCCTGTGATCGATTTATGAAAGAAAAGGGGATGCAAGGTTTAACGATGAAGACCCAAAATGATGATCCCTGGTGGTCCCAAAGTTGTTAATAAATAAGATGGTTATTACAAAGGTCAACTCAATAACTTAAACAAGTTTTGAGCATAAGCAAGTATAAATACAACCATGATTGATTCACTAGAGGGTGTGCTTTGTGAAACAAGTAGATGGGCTTGTGGAAAAGAGAGGCTCGCTGAGAAAGAGTGGCATGCGGAGAAAAATGAAGTGGATACAGACCTAAGGTCCATGAGAATATCAGAAAGAAGAATAAGTGAAAGAAGGCACAAATATCAGAGGAAAGACGAAGTGAGGAAGGCTCGGATATTAGAGGAAAGATAAAGTGAAGTAGACATGAATTTTAGACAGAGGATGAAGTGTCTTGATGAACATTGATTGTATTCCTCTGATCATGAAGCAGAATTGATTCATTAATGAATCACTGCTACTAGAGTTGGTTGAAATCTAGTTGGATAGACTGTGTTCTATCGGCAAGCTAGGTCTTTCCTAAGAGTTGGTGCTCTCCGAGGAGTTGGTGCTCCTTACTTCAGTTGGTTCTGAAACAAAATAGTTAGTGCTAGGAAAATCCTTATTATTATATTCACATATATTCATATAAATTACATACAAACATCTGGTATCTTCTATGTCCATTGTGATTATGATTTGATTGTTCTTAATCTGTTCAAATATGTTTTAACTACTAACTTGTAAGAAGAAGAAAAGTTATAAAAGTCGCCCACACTAAGAGGGGGGGTGAATTAGTGTGTGGANAAAAGTCCACACACTAATTCACCCCCCCTCTTAGTGTGGGCGGTGTGTTCAACAATTGGTATCAGAGCGAGGTTCCTTCAAAACACAGTTTAAACAGTGGAAGGTAGATCCTGAAGAAATGGGTGGACAAATGGCTCTCTCCTCAATTGAAGCTCCCTTATTTGATGGAACATATTATTCTTCATGGAGAGAAAATATGAAATAGTATTTGAAGTCAAGAGGATCTGAATTTTGGAATTCAGTAGTAAACAAGCCATGGGATTTAACTACATCAAAGAATCTATCAAATATTATTGTCTAAAGAAGAGCAAGGAAGAACAATGAAGTGGCATTGAAGATTCTTCTCAATGGATTATCAGATACAGTCAAGGCAAGCATAGGACTATGCACACCCACCAAGGACTTATGGATGAAGTTAGAAAAGATGTATCAAATCAAAAGTAAAGAAAAAAAAGACATTCCTATCAAGGATGAAGATGAAGACACAGCCATCAATAAAGGTAAAGGCTCTCCACAATATTTCGATTGCAATAATGTTGATATTGAATCCTCCCCTACAAGTGAAGAAAAAGACTCGGATACAATAAAAGAATGTTTTGTTAGCATTTATCTCATGGAAGAAGTAGAAGAACAACTATCAAAGGCCAAAAAAAGGTTTATTGGAGTCTCTATGAATACTGCTATGACCATAATGAATCAGACTATATCTATCTTCATGACTACACTAAATAATTTTTAAAAAAATTTCAAAATCATGTCTTGGAAATAAAGGAAATTCTCAAGAACAATGAAAAGATAATATATGAGCAGGACAATCAATTAGAAGAGAAATAAGAGGAGATCGAGAAGCTGAAGAAAGAAATCAGTCAAGTAAAAGAAAAGAAGAAGGAAGATGATGAGATTAGCAATCAAAGGCATATCCTAGAAATAAAAGAAAAGCTCAAAGACATTGAAGAAATCATATCTGAGAAAAATATCCAGTTAGAAAACAAAGAAGAAGAGATCAAAAGATTGAAAACCAAAGTTGATGATCTAACAAAAGAAAAGGAAGATGAAATCAAGAGACTAAAAAGTGAACTCAATCAAGCAAAAGAACAGGAGATCGAGAGACTGAAAAACGAAATCAGTCAAGCAAGAGAAGAAAAGAAGGAAGATGATGAACCAAGAAAAATCCTTATAGATCTGAAAGAACTAAGGGAAGGCTATGTCAAACTTAAAATCCAACTTGAAGAAGCCAAAAGAAGGGAGGAGATAGTGAGGAAACAGTAGAAAAAAAAGGAAGAATCGTGTCATGAGCTGGAAGCAGAAGTTGTGGATCTTAGAAAGAAGGTTGAGAAGTCAAACACCCAAATCAAGTTCTTAAACAACTCCATGACCCTGGATGAGATCTTGGATAGTCAGAGATCACCAAAAGACAAATCCGGTCTTGGATACAACAAGGAAGAAATCAGTACTCCTAAGAAACCTGATGCAGGTCCTTCATTTGTAAAAGGTGAAAACAGGTCTGACACAGCTCCTTCATTTGTAAAGGATGAAGACAGGTCTGACACAGCTCCTTCATTTGCAAAAGGTGAAAGCAAATATGACTTAGGTTCTTCACGTTCAAGAAATAAAAGAAACACTACAAAATTTAGAAGATCAGATCAAGGAAGACATCTAGAAGCTACTCATATACCTCAAAGCAATTTCAGAAGAGAGACACCTTCATGGATGAATCAAAGAAGGTATGAGAATGTTTTTAATGGTTATTGTTTTTCTTGTAATGAATATGGACATAAAGCCTTGGATTGTAGGCATTATGAAAGAAAACAATTTGGTAAGTTCAACAACAGTATAATATGTTGGAACTGCAATCATGTTGGACATATTGTTGCACATTGTTACACTATGAAATGCTACAGTTGTGATGGATATGGCCACAAAGCCTATAACTATTGGAACTCAAGAAAACAGTTAATGAGAAATGCTTCATACAATACGACAAAAGGAGTAAATGAAACATGGAAGAAAAATGAAGTTGCAGTAATAGAAGATAAAAAAAAAAAAGTTCAAGAAATAAGAACAGTCACAAATGTGGATAGCAAAGACTGAACAAGTGAACAAGAGTGAAGTTAATTGTTGAAAAAAGAATTGCAGTCATGTGACAAGCATAGTATAAAGTTGTCTCAGACAACTTTAGAGCAATGTACAGTAAATAAGCATCTTGGATAAAGACAGATACATCTGGTTAGACACCAATGAGAATCAATGAGCAGATCCAAGAGTCATTTGAATAAGATGAGCTACAATTGCACAGTGTTCCAGTAGGATAGTGGCATCCACTGAAGCAACATTCTAATGTACAAAATGAGGTACATGACATCCTGTAGAAATAACAAGAGGAGAATAGACAATAAAAACTCAAGGGAAGTTTTGGTTAGTAAATAAGAAAGTAATTAGATTAAGTCTTGAAAAGACTCGATCACTAAAAAAAATTGTATCAAGAAGAATACTCATTTGAAACAAAAAAATCCCAATCAATTGAGATAAGAAGTTAGTTAACAGGGGAAGAAACCTTGTAAGGAAGAACTAGCTTTTCAGAAACAAAGGGGGAGAGTAGTCAGAAGCAGAGAGAGAGCATATTTACAGGGGGAGTCATTCAGTTATGGTAGGTAGAACATGATTTAACCAAGTTCATATTCTGATCAGTAACATACAGAGCTTTACCACAGGAGGAAAAACCCTTTGCCATTGATGTCAAAGGGGGAGAGAAAATTTCATATGAAGAAAGCATCATCATAGGGGGAGTTTTGTATATGAAGTTAGTGTGTTTCCCTCAATGACAAAGGAGGATATTGTTGGACATATTGTCATTGATGTCAACAATCGATGTGATGATCTGTTGTTAATGATGAATTACCATAGATGAGATTGTCATTGATGCCAACAGTATATCAATTAGCAAAAGATGTCAAATAGTATGCAGAGATCAAAAGCGCAAGCTTGGGAGAAGGAGAGAACAATATGAAGATCAAATCTCAGAAGGAAGAGCGCATTGCACAGTATATTAGGTAGCAGAAGAAGTGAATAGGATGAACCAATTCGTGATTATTGTCGATCATGATAGGAGCAACAATGTTCCTATGATCAAAGCTTAGGAGAATTAGCGACTAACTATCAGTGCATAAAAGAATGCAGAAACAATTATTAAATCTTGGGAGAGTTAGCGAAGGAAGAGCACATTGCAGAAGTGTCGTCGAGATCGATGGAAAATTGAGAAGTCGAACAATGCACAGAAAATGTGTAAGCTCATAACAAGAAGTCTCAGCAATCATCCGATCAGAGTGAAGAAGCCTTAGTAGCCGTCCGATCAAGGTTGACCATGTTGATTGTCAAAATATAACAGACATCGATCATATGAGTGACCGTGGGCTTGAGGACCGTTGGATGATTATGACTGTTGGATCCGCAAGCTAGATCAATGACAAGGATAAATTGTAGAGAGAGAAAGAAAAATTAAACTAATCACCAATTACAATCCCGCAATCCATCTAGATCTTCAAATCACATAGCTTCAAAGATCTACGACTGTGGTTGATCCAACTAACGACCATTTTAATTCAAATTCAATCGTGACCATCAGATGTGCAATCACCAAATTTATGGTAGGGATAGATTGCGGAGATTGAAAGGAGAATTAAATATCACGCTTGTTCCAATCTCGCAATTATTCAGGATCGTCCGATATTATATCTTCGAAGATCAACAATTGTGGTTGACTCACCAACAACGCACAAATTCCAATTGTGGAGTTTGGATGACGAGTCAAATCACTCGCAAGTTGTGGTTCCACAATCATTGTCAACCATTGATATAATTCGAGTGTCCTCGTGACCGTTGGATCACATTTGAGTGGAAGGACAGGATAAGTGAGATAAGACTGAGATCTCATTTGTGCAAATTTTTTTCAGTCGTTGAATCATTCTAAGTGGAAGGACAGGATAAGCTAGCACAGGTGCATCACAGAAAGATCTAGTCGTCGATCTAAGATCCTGATCAATGAACAACATTCAATTTAGATCTAAATTTGTGAGGAGGTTACACTCCAGAGAAATCTTACCTCAAGAATTCAGTTTGAGATTCGAAATATCTGAAACCTGAAAATCCAAAATGAATAAGGACTATCAGATTTGGAGGACATATGATGACCATTGGATCAAGTTTGTTGGTTATCAAACCACATCAACAAGGATACGCAGCAGACCACTTCTACAAGGACATGTGGTAGACCACATCAGCAGACTACGACAATAGACTACGTCAGCAGACAACGTCAGTAAATACATGTGACAAACCACGTTGAAAACTACACATGGCATAATCGGATGATGACGTGTCAAGAGGAAATTGGCTCATCCTATGTCAACAAGTGACGTAAGCAAGTTACATCACTCTGAGAGAATTGCTTCGGGATTTTTATCACGAACGAATGTCAAAAGTCCCGAAGGACGAAGGTTCGAAGTCGCTCTCAGTCGTCGATATGAGATACCCTTCGGATACTATCCTTACTGTTAGATCAAGGAGATGAGCATGTGTCATATCGAGAGATCTACGTCGACGTTAGCAAGAAACTGTGGCAGACCATGCCATCATTCTACGTCAGCAAGGACACATGGCACAGTCAGAGAAGGATAAGTGTCAAGTTGAAATCATCATTTCAGGTACGTGAAAATCATGAATCTGAGTGACACATGGTAGCTTCTCGGATAGTGACACATCATCAAGTGACACAAGTAAGTTATGTCACTCCGGGATTTTTTCTTCGGGAGTTTTACCACTAGCACTCGCCCAAAGTCTCGAAGTCCCGAATGCCGAAGACCCGAAGTGGACACGAGACATCCAATCTGAAGATCACTTCTAGAGCATTCTTGATCATCTATCTACTTCAGTGGAAGGATAGAGTAAGCCAAAATGTTAACCGACAGAAAGCGGTCTCCACCGTATTATGACTTACCATAAAAGGTGATCACTCCGGAGGAAAATGGAGTTGTGTCTATTCAAAACCACCGAAGTCCCAAAGAGAACATAATTCATCTAATCTGAAAGATCACCTCGAGAGTATTCCCAACCATTGATCATACTATAGTGAAAGTTGAGGCTTGAGAATTTCGAAGCCTGGAGATGCGAAAGGAGATCTCGATCGTTAATCTGAGAGGGACATGCATCAGCCGTTTGTCAGCTCTGAAAGATTGACATATGGAGGAAAGAATGGGTTGAGACTCAAAATATCCAAAGTCCGGAGACCCGAAGGAGATCTCGACCATCGATCTGATGTTCAGCTGCATCCTCAATCGTTGATCAAAATACAGTGGAACAATATCATAAGCATAATGGAAAAAGTCGCGGAGTAAAAGGTTGCCATACATATCAAGGCTTGATTAAGTCCTGGTCATTGGATTAAGCAATGAAGTATAGGTCCAAGGATCGTACATGACCATTGATCTAGTTTTGTGATATAAATGTGAACCATCTTATCTGTTCAACGATATCGTATTTGGGAGATTTGAAAGGTTGGAATTCACGAAGACCCGAAGGGTGAGGTCCCGAAGTTTCGTCAGTCATCCATCTCATCAGAAGATTGGATCGTGATAGTTTATGTGATAAGCACTCGTCTCGCCTCTCGTGAGGTCACCGTCATTGGTCACATGATAAAGAGATTTAAAAGGGAGAAAGTAATGTGTTGCTTTAATTGATAATCCCTTGGTTCTACGCCTATGATCATATGAACATGGTTTAAAGGAAGCACCTACTTCTGTTATCAGAGAGACGAAGGAAATCGATCCATCATGTGATCAATTTATGAAAGAAAAGGGGATACAAGGTTTAACGATGAAGACCCGAAACGATGATCTATGGTGGTCCCAAAGTTGTTAATAAACAAGTTGGTTATTGCACAGGTTGGCTCAATAACTTAAACAAGTTCTGAGCATAAGAAAGTATAAATACAACCATGATTGGTTCACTAGAGGGTGTGCTTTGTGCAACAAGTAAACGGGCTTGTGGAAAAGAGAGGCTTGTTGAGAAACAACAACCTATAAAGAAAAATAAAGGGGATACGAAATTGAGGTCCGTGCACATATTAGAAATAAGAAGAAATGAAAGAAGGCATGAATATCAGAGGAAAGACGAAGTGAGGAAGGCATGGATATCAAAGGAAGATAAAGCAAAGTAGATGTGAATTTCAGACAGAGGATGAAGTGTCGTGATGAGCATTGATTGTATACCTCTGATCATGAAGCAGAATTGATTCATTAATGAATCACTGCTACTAGAGTTGGTTGAAATCTAGTTGGATGGACTATGTTCTATCAGCAAGCTGGGTCTTGCCTGAGAGTTGGTGCTCCTTACTTCAGTTGGCGCTGAAACAAAATAGTTGATGCTAGGAAAATCCTTATTATTATATTCATATATATTCATATAAATTATATAAAAACATCTGGTATCTTCTAAGTCCATTGTTATTATGATTTGATTTTTCTTAATATGTTCAAATATGTTTTAATTCCACACACTAATTCAACACCCCCCCCCCCTTAGTGTGGGTGGTGTGTTCAACAGGAAGATAATGAGCATGTTGCTCCTATGGTTTATAAAATACCTATGAGCCTTGTATTCTATATGGAGAGACAAGTTAATTATGTTGTGAGGTTAAATGCAGATATGAAATTTGCAAAACTTAAAGTAAACCTCAACAAATGAAGTGTTGGGTAGAGTTGTCAAAGGAAGAGAAAAAATACTTCAAATATAGAAACAACTAGGAAGCATTGTTGAAGGGGGGTTGAGTGAAGAAAATAATACAAGAGAAATATTGCATATTTGTGAAAAGGATTGGATTATGAGGCAAAGTATGGCACCAAGTGGGAATGAACAAGTGAATGTGGAAAAAATTGGGGAAGTGTAGACCTCATAGAGATGAGGATGACGTTAGGAGAGAATTGCAAGTGCTACTTGCACAATTGAATGCCTTGTAGATGTCTCATTTTAAAATAACACCAAGGAGATTGTCTTATGAGAATGATGAGGAATGGAAGGAAGTGCCCTCTAATGAGGCACCACAACTTTATTTTGAACTTGTGAAGGTGTTGACCTTACAAAAATGAAATAAAGAAGAATATGGAGATGAAAGAAGAAGTGAATATGCCTACAACAAGGGAAGCCTATCTAGTGTAATAGAGGGAAAGTGGGAGTGGCCTATAGAATTTGAAATCAACCAAAAAAATAAGAGGCTCTCCATAGTGAGGTGGAGATATAAGAAGAATATGAGGAGCATGTCATTGATTGCATGCCTAAAGAGGAGGAGGATGAAACTTTTAAATGTCAAGCATGCAAGAAGAATTATCATTACATGTGACTATGTCCTTAAGGAGGAAGAGGATACGGAAAGTGAACTTCCAATTGCATGCATGTGAGGCTTGTATTCACTACCAAGCAAATAAGTGGATGAGGCACCAACAAAAGAGTTTCCCATGGAATTCACCAATTCCTTTGATGTTCCTTATGTCTTGAGTACATGAACTAAGTTATAGAAGGATAGAGTGG
>JASDQU011179959.1:26200-42059 GCA_032191745.1 Picea mariana
CTTCCCTCTGAAATTCGACTTGTATAAAATGAATGTATAATGATATTTATTTATACCATTTATGTCACTTCCTTTTAATATTAAGGCCGACCTGACACTTTCTTATTTTGTAATTATTTTCTTTAATTATTTTCACGGCCTACATGTACTTCCTTTTTCAATTCACTTTGTCATCTTCAAAAATTCATTTCTCCTCAACCATGAGGATCCATGTGACTTTCCACATACCACCGAAAACAACATGATGTATACTATCCATTCATAGGTGTTGTATATGCATGTGCATTTTCCTTCATGTCCAAATACCTTTATCAATCTTGCGGTCCAAAACCCATGACTAGGGTTGACATCAATGACAACAATCAATCTTCCAACAACCCCTTGACCAAGTTTTGAGGAAAACTTGGTCATATTTGATCATTTTTGGGACTTCGAAAGCCTGTCAAAGGTGGAGCACCAGGCGAAGTAGAGATCACAGGATCTCGGGCCACTTTGGGCCTCTTTTAGGGTTTTGGGTTAATTTAATGGGAAAGGGATGTCGGCCCGTGGGTTTACCCATGCTTAGGCCCACTTTTTTAATCTATAAATAGATACTAAGGCAATGTAAGAGTGGGGGGGGATGGCTTAGTGCTAGTAATTAGATTTGTGTGATCGGATGTGGATTGTAAAATCTCTGTGCATGATTGTAAGAGGCTTGCAGGGCTAACTGCAAGTTGTTGTAGGAGGTTGGGAAAGGCTTTGTGCTAAAGCGCAAGGAAGAAGGATCTAGCGAGTTGCGCAGATCTTCTGTCCTATGCAGAGTAAGGATTGTTGAGGCTCAGTGCTGTAACTACTTGACCAAGATAATAAAGAAGAAGAGTTGGTGGGCGTAGCCCTAGGGTGGGGGTGAACCACGTTAATATGTGTGTCATGTTTTGTGTTGTTGCTTACATGTGTTGTCCCTCTCTTGCTAAGTGCCATGACATGTTTAGATAGATTTACTTATTCTTTGTGCTTATTAGATGTGTATGAATAGTAGATCTGATGTGTATGAGGATGCTTAGTGCTAATATATTGGATTTGATCTGTTTTACTATTGCTAAGTGCTGAAATACCTTAGATCTAAGTGAATATTGCGATGCTCTGTGCTTTCTACGAAGTATAATAAGGGTTGAATATTGATGAATGATTGATGCTAAGTACTATGTAAGCTATTTAATCACAGATCTGTGTCCCAGCTAAGGTTGCAGACACTTGAGTCCTGCAACCACCCCTACTTCTACCTTGGGTGAGACTTCATCTTCTTCGCAAGTGTTGCCGAAAAGGCTGATAGTTAGGGTTTTGTTGGTGAGCTCTTGTAGCATTGAACCCTGGGTCTGCCCCTGTGCCAACACTATATATAAATAATATATTAATACAAATTTCAAGTATTTCATAATTACTTTAATTTTTAACTTTTTACTACATATAATTATTACATTAAAACATTTTTAAGAAATAAATATAAACAATTTTGTTGCTAATTTCATTTGTTTTTCAAATCATTACAAAGTATCATATTCATCTCATAAATTTTTTATTTATTTTAAATATAATAATATTATGTTAATAATCCAATTCATTATTTCAGGTGACCAAATTCTCTATACATGTAATAATGTTATTATATATTTCCTTAATATTATATTTAAAAAAAATGTATTCATAAACAAAAAAAAAAATGTAATATTCTATACACATAATAATGTTATTAAAAAATTTATTTAAAAAAAAAACAAATTTTTTAACTTTATTTTTTCACTATATCCTTTATATATATATGAAATATATGAAAATGTAAATGTAAGATATGACATATTTCATCTTCTCATATAAAATTGTTATATATGATTATAAAGTTTATTGTTCTTCTTTAATGTTCTTTCTTCGAAATTTTCAACTTAAGTTGAGTATGTGTTTATTGGATACACTAAAGGGTAAAGGGTTGTTGTATTGTAAGTAAAAAGGAGATCAATTTACTTCATATTTATGGTTTGTGCTCGGAGCGTAAGAGATTTTAGAATAATTTGGCATATTGTGGCTTGCTTTCACTTAAAACTTTGGTAGTTGCAGGGGATTTGAATTTAATTGTCTCGATTGGTGAGGTATGGGGAGGGTCTGCAAACTCGGGGCCCTTGGCGGGCTTCTTCAAGGCTTTCTTCCAATCTCACAGACTTATTGATATCTAGCCTGATAAGATTGTACCTACCTGGAGAAATGGGTGAACCGGTTCTGACTCAATTGCTAAGAGGATCGATAGGACTTTAATGTTTGAAGATATTTTAAACAGTGTGGACCTCTACAGATCCTAGGCGGAGTACCCATTTGTCTTAGATCACGCCCCAGTATTATTACAGTTGGAGATCACACCACTCTACAAGGCTCGCCCCTTTAAATTTAATTCTCAGTGGTTATATGAAAATGGCTTTAATAATATTGTATTTAAGGTTTGGAATGATCATAAATATTTATCGGAAGGAGGGCGATAACGTCGGTTAATATGGAAATTGAAATATCTGAAAGCTCACACTAAACTCTGGGTAAAGGATATCAAGTGTCAGTATTTGAAACATCTGGAGGAGTTGGAGGACAAGATTAAAGTTTTACTACAGACCTTGTTGGACCTTGTTGGGAGGCACTATGACACCGAAGGAGGAAAGTAACCTTATTAACCTTGAACTTGAAAGGAAGAAGTACCTAAAAGAAAAGGAGGAACTTTGGAGACAACATAGCAGAGCAATTTGGATTCATAGTGGCAATCAAAACATGAAGTTTTTCCACCAATTCGCCAGTCATAGGAGAAACAAAAAACATATATGAGAGATTTTAGATGACACAGGGACATTACACACTGGACAAGAGGCTATAAAAGAGGAGTCTGTGAAATATTTTAAAATTTTCTTTAAGTCACAGGACCAACCACATCCAATTGATTAGGTCAGGGTGGCAAGCCTATTCTCTCGTTTGGCTAATGAGGAGGAAGCTACTGTACTACATTGTTATGTCAATATGGATGAATTGAAAGAGGTTTTAACATTGTTTATGAAAGATAAATGTCCAGGGCCCGATGGCTGGACAATTGAGTTTTGTATTCACTTCTTTGATCTGGTTGGAGAGGATCTATTAGAGATGGTTGAGGAATCGAGATCCAGGGGTCACATTGCTGGAAGCCTTAATTCTACATTTTTAGCCCTGATACCAAAAGTAAATAAACATGTTAYCTTTGGGGATTTCAGGCCTATTTCCTTATGTAAATTCGTTTATAAAGTAATATCCAAAATTATTAYAAATCAGATTAAAGTTATTCTCTCCAGATCTCTTTTGACAGAGCAGTTGGGCTTTCTAAAAGGTCGACATATCCAAGATGCAATTGGAACAACACATGAATGCTTACATAGCATAAAAAATAAAAACTTAAAGTCCCTCATAYTGAAGTTGGATCTACAGAAAGCTTACGACTGCATAAATTGGGACTTATTAAGGATGATATTAATTCAAGTGGGTTTTGGTATTCCATTGACAAACTGGATTATGAGTTGTGTGGCTTCCATGTCTTTTGTTGTTTTACTTAATGGGGAGGCTATTGAATTTTTCAGAAGTGGTAGAGGCTTACAACAAGGGTGCTCATTTCCCCCCTTGTTGTTTATTCTAGTTATGGAGGGTCTGAGCCTTTTATTAAAAGAAAGAAAACGAGATGGGAAGTTGTCAAGCATAAAAACTTCCAGAATTATTAAAATCCTTCACTTATTTTTTCTTGATGATGAATTAATCATGACATGGCATCTCTGCAAGAGTGGGTGGAGATTGATAGACACATAAAACTGTTTTGTAAAGCTTCGGGATTAAAGGTAATTGCAAAAAAAACAACAGTTCTATCTAAGGGGCTATCAGAGGCAGATTTAATTCCTTTCAATCAAATGCTCCCTTTTACCTTCTCGGATCTCACTTTGGGTTTCAAATATCTTTGTTATTTTTTAAAGACTGGGATACATAAGGAAAAAGACTGGAGCTAGTTGCTAGAAAAGGTGGAAAAAAGGATAGGGCATTGGTGCAATAGATGGTTATCATTGGGTGGAAGGTATATTTTATTGAAATCTATCTTGGAAATCCAACCGATATATTGGATGTCGCTGGCAACCATCCCCATCTCGGTTTTGAACAAGTTAAGGAAAGTCATGTTTAATTTTATCTGGAATGGGAATATCGAGACACACCATTATCATCTTTGCTGGTGGGAGACACTTTCAAAACCAAAGCACAGTGGTGGATGGGGATTTCAAAATATATTCTCCTTCAATAAAGCTTTGGCTGCCAATACCCTCTGGTGCATTTTAATGAGGGATGGAATATGGCATAAGGTAATAAAATATAAATATCTCCCATTTACTATGTAGTCAAAATTTGGTTTAGATCAACTTCTTTTCATCATCCAACGGCCTCAAAAATTTGGAATAGTCTTTTAAAGTCAGTCCACTTGATTACAAATTGGTTGAGTTGGAATCCAGGATTGGGCCATCATGTTGTTCTTGGTAGAGGCAGAATTCTAGGGATGGGAGATAAATCCTTTCTCTCCCATAATCTAATTTCATTACTAAGATAGAAAAAGATTTTAGTTCTTGCCCAGGCTTGGGGACAACAAGATCAAGCCTCCCCGACAACATATTGGATTAGAAGCAATGAGTTGGACATTATAGGTGAGTTGGCAGTGGAATGGGACCGTTTTCATATTTCTCTTATTGGTTCAGGAGCCTCTATCCAGGATAAGGACGATAAATTGATGTGGACCGGTGGAGACTCTTTAGGTTTCCTCGCAGTCAAAATGCATATATGGATTTATTATCCACTCAGAGCTTGCCGATTTTAGGTGGATGGAGGCAAAAAAAATTGGAAATGGGATATCCAACTTAACATATAACTATTTATATGGTTGGAAGCGGATTATAGAATTTTGACTTGGGTTAATCTACAACAAAGAGGATGGGAAGGTCCAGGTTGGTGCCAATTATGAAAAAAGGATTCTGAAGATATAACATATCTCTTCATACATTTCACATTTACAAAAACAATTTGGGAAAAAATACAAAATGGTCAAAAGATCAAAAAAGTATGGGAAGGGAATACTCTGTCAAAATGTCTCTTAAACTGGACAATAGACAAGATGGTCACCTCCATATTAGTTGCTCTCATTTGTTGGTATATTTGGTTAGAAAGGAATTCAACCATTTTCGAAGAAAAAGCTCCATCAATTCTATTGGTGGTCACTAAGACACTTTTCTCACTGAAAAGATCCACGACCTCCCAAAAACGGATCCCTATTCGATCATGTTTGATTACTCAACACTATGATACTACAATAGCGTGTTTTGATGGGGCAGCTCAAGCGATGGAAAACATTGTGGAGTGGGAGGGGTTTTCAAAAATCCTGATTTATCAGTTTATAGATGGTTTTTCAACTATGGGGAAGGTACCAATACAAGGGCAGAGCTTCTGGGAGTTTGGGCAACATTAATGTTGGCAAAACATTTGTCTCTCCACAAACTCCACTTCGTGGGTGATTCAAAAGTAGTTATAGATTGATTAAACAAAAGAGGTAGACTGCAAGCTAATACTATTGAAGGATGGAAGCCCAAAATCAAGGATTTAATAAATCACTTTCAAGAAATCAGTTTTGAGCACATTTTCCGAGAATATAATAAGGAGGTGGATCTACTCTCCAAGCATTGTTTACAAGAACCTAAAGGAAGAATCACCTTTTACAAGTGGTTAATGGAACTGAAGGTTCCAAGAGACACATCAATCTTTTCTAGCAATAGTCCATAGTTGTCTCTATTTTGAACAAGAATACCAGTTATGATTTTCCTGTCAGTTTTTATTGAAAAAAGATCTTAGACAGATGGTACATGCTGGAATAGTATTATATAGGATACCTTTTTTTTTTACTATTTTGAATCTTTCAGATACTGTATGTACAGTTTTATCTTTTCTCTTGAATATAGGTATGGTCAAGAAGATGTAAAAAATTATATTTACTAATATAATTGAGCAAATTTTCTATTGGAAAAAAAATTTGAAAATGTGTTTGGTATATCAACATACGGACTACTAACTTAATGTTTTTACAAAATTTTCAACTTAAGTTGAATTGAGTATGTGTTTGGTGTATCAACATAGGAACCACTAATTTAATTATTGACTTTATTAAATGCATAATTAAATTAAAAATGATCATTAATTAAAAAAAAACATATAATCCAAAAAAAAATCATCACAACGTTATTTTTAGTTTCACAAGGATTAACTAACCATTGTCTATTTTTAAAAATGGTGTAGTTTGGGTTACTTGGCATATTTAGAAATGGTCATCCTTAACTCCATTACAAAGAATCCACTCACAAAGTCATGGTTGGGTTTGTAGTTGGGATGATTAAATAGAGAGTTCCTCCCTTTTTCTTTTGAAACCAAGCATTAATGATATTAATAAAAATTCCCAGCCTTGGATATTCCTTGACCTTTAATACGTTGATAGTTTATGTATATATAGTTGTAGTTTTGACATATCTTGAGTGACATGTTTTCATTAAAATTAGCATCTTTGTAGGATGGGCTAAGGATATTTTGTAAGGAAATGTTTTCACCCATTTTTAATATTATTAAAAATATCAAAAATGAAATTATTAAGATATGAATATATAATGAGAAAATGAGAAAAAAAATAGGTTGTTTTTATTTTTATTTTTAAAATTATAAAAAAAATTATAGTTGTATATGAATCACTCTTACATTTTTTGTATCTTTGATTTGTTCTCCACATTTTGGGAGTTTGGGATTTGATAGGAAATGTTTCTAATTGGCTTGGTAATGTTTTTGGAACTTAGAAGCTTTTTGGGAACTTCAACATCAAAGAAATAGAAGCTTGGGAATGAGATATAAAGCTTTATATTAAAATGATATTAAATTAAAATGTAAATATTTTTATTCCATCATTACAAACACATAATTTATTACAAAAAATTTCATTATATTGATTTAAAATATCGCTATAAAACAAAGACTAAACTACACTAAATATTATTTTAAAATTTATTTAAGTAAAAAAACTTAATACTACTCACCTTATAGTTTTTTCCACGAGAAAAAATTGCTCTATATATTCAACAGAATATAATAATTTACATGTGTCTAGTTTTCATACAGCCACGAAAACAAGGAAAAATACAGCTAAAAACTTGGTTCAATAACCAACAATTGCTTGACATTCACAGCGAATATCCATCAAGGCTCATGTTCTGCTATGAAAATTTTAATCAAAGCTTGATATTATAAGTAAGTCCCTCGTTGCCATCCTCCCAATATGAAAAACAAATTTGGCTCGGACGGAGGAGCAGGGCTTTTTTGGAGAGGAAGTCCGCATCAGAGTTTTCCTCTCGGTAAATATGTTGGAAGGTAAGCTTTCTGAAAAGAAGAGATGCTTCTTTTGTCCTGTCTTTCTAGCAAGTGAGGGCTACCACATGAAAGTCTGCCAGTCCATTCAACCAGTCGATCGTAAGCTTTGAGTCGCCAAGGAGCAACAAGTCCTCGGTGTGGTGGCTCGCTAGAACAAGAGAAGTCCATGCACCTAAAAGCTCAGCCTTGTTGTTTGAGCCCTGTCCATAGTTCAAGGTCCAGCGAATACAGGAATGGGGGTTTAGGGCAATTTTCGCCCCCGGCTCCACAAAGTGCACCCCCCTGTTGTGAGGCCCCGTCGAACCAGGCCACCGCTCTATCTAAAGGAAAATGAAAGGGACGCCTAATCATTGCCTGAACCTGTGGAGTCTTGCCATGATGGCTTGCCTCTGCCAAAATGAGAGATGTGACGTGTTGGATAGATAGCTTCTTATCATTAAAAATAGATGTGTTTCTGGCCAGCCAAACGTGCCAGCACAGAAATAAAGGAAGCATTGAAAGGGTGCTGTGGTTCTGGATCCAGTTTTGAAAACAAGTGAGTACATTATCACCACTCCACGATGTGGAAATTTTTAGCGCCGATGTGATAAGTGTCCAAATCGCCCGGGTGTTTAAGCACTGAACAAATACATGCAGCGTCGATTCGATGGCTCGAGCACAGAGTGAGTAGCGGTTCGGGCCCTCCCAGCCGTGCGCTTGCAATTTGTCCCAAAACAGGAGTTTATTCTCGAGAAGAAGCCAAGCGAACAGTTTTTGTTTTAAAGGGCCAATGTCTCTCCAAATCCTCTGTCTCCAGTTTGCAATTGTAGACTTCCAGTTGTGGGCTGCCAGAGCATGATAGACATTCTTTGCAGTTAAAAAACCAGTCCGATCTCCCCCCGTCCAGATAAGGGAGTCTACCTTTTGTTGCAAACGCACACCAGTTGTTTTGAGAAGTTGTATGAAGACTTCCCATTCAACCCAGTGATCCGAATCTAACAGGAGATCCCGACCAGTCCTATAAGAGTCACCAAGTGGTCCGGCAATGGAYGGACGGTAGATTTGATGAAGAAAATGTAGGTTCCTTTCTTGTAGATGAGCACGCAGCGGTGGAGAGAGAATGACTTTTCTGCCTAAGCCCAATATGCAGTCGCTGCCAACTTCGATCAGATGACCGTCTCCTGGAATCCAYGAGAGCCCCTTTAATATGATCGGAAGAGTGGATGAAAAGTTTTTCCAAGACTGAGAACCTGTTTTAGGATGAACCTCCGCGAATCTAATCCAAATATGGATCGAAAGATGATGTAGATACTTAGCTTTGATTACCGAATGCCAAAATCCTGGTTTTGTTAATATTCTCCAAAAAATGTTTGCCGAAAGAGCCTTGTGAAAGAGAGGCAGGTTTTTGAGGCCCCATCCTCCCATCGACTTCGGTTTTGAAAGCTCCTCCCATTTGCTGAGATGAAAGCTTCTGTTCTTCTTACAACCAGACCAAAGAAAAGAGAAGATGAGTTGACAGAGTGACTTCAAAACTGAGGCTGGAATGTGTGCTAAAGCCATCCAATAGACTGGAAGGCTTTCCAGCACCGCTTTAATCAGAATATATCTTTCCCCCATAGAGAGAAATCTATGCTTCCAGTTGAGAATTTTTTCATTGAATTTATCAATAAGCCAAGCCCAATCTTTTATAGTGTATCTGGTGGATTTTAAGTAGTATCCTAAGTAGGTAAAGCCCTTCTCAAGTTCGAGGAAACCAATTCCAAAAAGCTCACTTAGATCGAGTTTTATGGACTCCTGCACATTTGAGGTCAAGAAGGAGGATTTAGTAGCATCTTATAGTTGTGGATATGAAAAACTTTTAATGCATGTATGTTTTATGAAAATCTAATAAATCAATATCCTATCCATGACAAGCATTTGCTCCACTTTATTGTTGCTATTAACCAACCATATCATTGACTTTTATTGTATTTTCATATTACAAGAGTAGTACAATTTAGCTTTTTCCAATCAGAACAAGAATAATGCTTCAAATTTACTAAGATGTTTGAAGTTTATATGTAAAATTTAATTTTAAAAAGACGTTAAAATTATATATATGTATTTACTATTTTCAATTTTGTTTCTCATTTTCTAATCAAATCTTTATGATATTAAAGCTTCAATATTGTGTTAAATATATTCATATAATTATTAGTACAAATTAAATTAGTAATTTTGATATTGTAGTTATTGCAATAAGAGCATTGTTGTTCTAGATTAAAGTTGTCTTGCTTGACCTTCAATTTTATTGAAATAAGATTTAAAATGTATCATTATTTAGATACATCCTAATTTAAAGTAATTTCTAAAATAATTTCTATATATATTTTAATATATATTATTGTCACTTTCAACTTCAATTTTTTTATAAATTTGGAGAAAACTTTTATTAGTTCTAACATTCCTATAATATATCAACTTTCCCAAAATACCTTTAGAAATATGAAATATTCTTAAAAAAATATACTTTTCTAAAGTTAAGAGGTTTTGTATTCTTGAATGTTCATTATCCTAGAGTTTGATAGCATGGAGGCTTTTTGGAGAGGGAAAACCCAAAGTTTGTTTTAAGAAAAATATTATTATCCTAGTTTGAGTAAATATGTAAAAAGATGCAAACTTTTCTAAGCCGCGGAGGGATCGAGTTAAAATACATGATTGTATATCCTATTACTTAGAATAAAAAGAAAAAAAATTGATGAGAAGATATTTCTATGGATTTTGTCCAAAATCACGTTATATATTTATATTTTGTTTGAGTGTAAATCTACTATGTGTTATTTTTACATATCAAGTGCATAAACTAAAATGTCAAAATTTTGACATTTGATGTTTATGAAAAAAAAAATAAATAAAAATAAAACAATAAATTAACATATTTTGAAGTGTTAAGAAATTTATATTTATTTTTTATTACTTAATATATATTATTAAAATGTATTTATCTATTCTATTGCTTAAAAAATATACATATATATTTTATAATATTTTATAAATTGTAATATTTAATTTTGGTTATTTAGCTAACACTTATTTTTGTTTCTTTCATATATAAAGTTTCTATTTATGTTTTACTATTATTAAAAACGCGTATTTCTCATATAATCACCATCACTATTACGAATATTTACTTATTCTTATTTGAAAGCGGTCTATAACACCATCACTATTAAGAATATTAATTATGAATTAGAATTTGATAAGACATTAAATAATGGATTATGAATTGGAATTTTGATAAGACATTAAATAATGGATCATTTTTAAAGGTATTATTTACTTTGAATATAAATAAGTTTTAAAAATATAATTTACTTTGAATATAACCTTTTTAAAATATTTTATTTTGTAATTGTTATTATTTTTTATATTTATAAAAAATAAAAATAAAAAAATAAAAAAAAGTAAATTTTCAATATTCTTCCTCTCCACTTTATCAACATTTATTTATTTTTTATCTAATCTATATAAATGTAAATAACAATCATAAAATTATAACAATAACACACTTTTCTAAAACTTATCCAAAATAAAATTCCTATGCCTTTTTCATGACAATGGCTCCTCCCCTCACAAAAAAATCCTATGCCTTTTTCATGACAATGACTCCTCCCCTCACCAAACAAGGGATGCCTGAAAAGGTTAAATATTGAACAATTGACAAGGGCTAACTAATCATCATTATCATTATTTTGGCTCGTTTTCTAAAAATGGTAAGTGTAGTGTGGTATGCTTTGCAAATTGAGAAACAATTGACAAAGGCTAACTAATCATCATTATCATTATTTTGGCTTGTTTTCTAAAAATGGTAAGTGTATTGTGGTATGCTTTGCAAATTGAGAAATTCTACCTAAGATAGTAATAAGCACCTTTCGTCTGCTTTCATATATATATATATATTATTATATTATATTATAGCTGGGTATATTGTGAGTGATATGTTTCTTCTCTAAAATGATTTAATATAATATATTTTCAAGTAACAGAAAATATTGACTTTATTAAATGCATAATTAAATTAAAAATCCCCTAAAAATAATCACAACGTTGTTTTTAGTTTCCCAAATGTTATTGAATAGCCAAGTAGAAAGATTAACTAACCATTGTTTATTTCTAAAAAATGGTGCAGATTGGATTATTGGCATATTTAGAAATTGCCATCCTTAACTTTATTGTAGACTTGGTTAATAAGAGAGCCTACCCACAAGGTTAATGGTTGAATTTGTAGTTGGGGCTTAACATCTCTCCTCCCCTTTATTTTGAAGGCAAGCCCTACTAATATTATTAAAAAGGCCATCCCTTAATGTTTTGGATAGTTCTTGACATTTTTTAAGGTGATAGTTTATGTATATATAGTTGTAATTTGGACATATCGTGAGTGATTGTTTTCATTAAAATTTCAAAGGTGATAGTTTATGTATATATAGTTGTAGTTTGGACATATCGTAGGTGATTGTTTTCATTAAAATTAGCGTCTTTGTAGGATGGGTTAAGGAGATTTTGCAAGGAATTTATTCAAATATGAACATATAATGAGGTGAGTGAAATGGTGAGTCCCTCTATAGTAAACTTAGCGAAGGAGCGACTTCATTTGAGTTTTGTTGCAATGATCACATGAAGTCACATGTCTCCCTCATGGTAACTTTCAATGTTTAGATTGCCAGGTGGATGGATGGAGGTGGAACTTAAAGACATGGATAATGATCCCCCCCTCGTCGACTACTCGGAGGACACATTTTCTAGAGAGAATTAAAACTTAGAACTGAGAACAAGAGGATCACACACTCAAGTGAGATTGTGCTCACAAACCAAACTTGATTCAATAGGAGAATTTCATTACATTTATAGCTCAAAAAAAGGATGAGATCAAACACCCTACATTGTGGATCTCAAACCACCCACAAACTAAATATGTGCTCTTGTAAAACAAATTACGAACAACATTCTAAATTTACAATTAATTCTAGAAGTTTTGACATTATTCTAACATTCCCCCTTAATGGAGAAATGGATTTTCTACAACACCTAACTTGCTTCTAAAAACTTCAAACTTGAGTTTACCAAGGAGGCTTGGTAAACATATCAACCACATTATCATTTATATTACAAAAAATCAAATTAATTTCCTTTGATTCAATCTTCTCTCTCACGAAGTGGTGTTGTAACTCGATGTGTTCTGATCTTGCATGATATATTGGATTGTGTGCCAATTTGATAACACTTTGATTATCACAATTGATGCATGATGGACCATTTTTCTCCTCTTCAACATCTGTAAGAATTCTTCGTAACCAAACAACTTCACAGGTAGCACTGGTCAAGGCTTTATACTCAGATTTTGTTGACGACAATGAAACAGTTTGTTGTTTCTTGATACTCCACGATACAACCCCTGATCCTATATGAAATGCATAGCCCGAGGTAGATCTTCTATCATCAAGATTTCCTGGCCAACCTGAATCATAAAAACATGTCAGTTCAACATCAGATTCATCAGTATACATAATACCAAAATTTATTGTTCCTTTCAAGTATCGGAGGACTTTATTTGCATCTTTCTAGTGGCTCTCAGAAGGATTAGCCATGAACTAACTAAGGATGTTGACTGAGTATGCACTGTCTAGTCTGGTAGTGGTGAGGTAATTCAAACTGCCCACCAACTGATGATATAAAGTACCATCTGCCTCTTTAGTTCCATCATCATTGTATAAATTTGTATTATGTTCTAAGGGAGTTGACATTGCTTTACATTCACTCATATTGAACTTTCTAAGAATTTCTTTTGTGTATTTACTTCGAGTGATTAATGTCTTACCCGACTCTCTCCAAATCTCAAGTCCTAAACAATAATAAAATTCACCGAGATATTTCATCTCAAATTCTTGAGACAATTGACCTTTAATCTCATCAATTAACTTGTTTGCACTGCCTGTAATAATGAGATCATCCACATATAAAGATATTAAAAAAGCATTTCCTTCTTCATATTTCTTAACTTACATGTTAGGATCATTTTTGCTTTTCACAAAACCATTATGATAAAAGAAGGTATCTATCTTTACATACCATGATCTCGGTGATCATGATAAAAGAAGGTATCCTCGATGCTTTTCACAAAACCATTCTAATAAAATAAGGTATCTATATTTACATACTTTTCGTAATCAGTTTCAAGCATTGTGGCCTGATGTAAGAACCTATTCCTTGATTTGATCATATTCCCTCTCCTTGAATTCTTATCAGGTCTACTCTCTAAGATGTTCAACTTGATTGGATTGACATGTATCGTGCACTCTACTGGCATCGATATACTTTGATCATATGAGTCACTATTTGTGATGTTGATTTGTCACATGATGTGTCATCTTTTCCCCATGGTCTCTTTCCATTCGTTGCATCCAAATTTGAACGATTATGACCTACGTATGACATACCTACCATATTTGACACTTGGTTACTCAAAATCTACCCGATATACCTTACTCCTATTTTTGGTCCCTAGTTATGGAACCCTGATTAGTGTGGAACCATGACTGGGATGGAATCCTGACTCGTGTGTAACTTAGCCTCATTTTTATAATTTTTAATTTTATTTTTGTATATACTTTGTATATTTTTATTTTATTTCTAAATTTATTTATTTATTATTTTTGTATTTATTTATTTCCATTTATATTTTTTCCTTGGTTTTGCAAAACCACATGGTTTTGATTTCACATAGTAATTGCCCATGGTTTTCCCTAAAGTAACTTTAGATAAGTTTTTACATGGGTCAAATTTGTTTTTACATGGGTAGTCTATTTTTACATGATGCATTTTTTTCTAAAACCCTAATGTATAATCTGTACATTCTCATTTTATTTTCATACCTGAAACAATTCGAATTATATATATATATATATATCAGTCGAATTGTTTCTCTGCGGTTTTGAACTGGAATAATATTTCTCTGTGGTTTTGAACGGAAATAATATTTCTCCGCGGTTTTGAATGGGAATACTACTTCTCTGCAGTTTTGAAATTAATATTTCTCCGTGGTTTGGAATAGGCATACTAGATCTCTGCGGTTTTGAATAGGAATAATACTTCTTGTTTTTTTTTTTGTTTCTTCTAAGATTATATATGTAGGGTTTTCAACGCCAATAATATTTTTTTTAAGGAGATATTTTATTTCTAAGATTATATATCTAGGGTTTTGAACAAGAATAATACTTCTTTGTTTATTTATTTTTTAGGAGATATTTTATTTCTAAGATTACATATCTAGGGTTTTGAACGGGAATAATCTTTGTAGTTTTTACCTTTTTTACCCAGAATAATCTCTGTAGTTTCTCTGGACTTCTCTATCGTCTTCAAAAATTATATTTTGGCCTCTTCAAAGGGTTGAACATTTGGACACCTGAAATGACGTGAGTCACTTTTTACTTTGATTCAATTTTAATTTTATGTAAAGAGATTTAAATATATTTTATTTATTTTTTATTTTAAGTTTCAGAAGTAAAAGTTGATTTGAGAGATAAAGTCAATCCATAATAATAATTGTTACATATTTTTTCTCTTCTTTTCAATATGATCACTCCACCACCTATTCCAAAAACTCACCCTAACAAGGGGGCCCCCCCCAAAATCACCCTAAAGATCCTTTACAATTATATGGAATCAGTAGAAAAAAAAAGAGAAGAGAGAGATGCCAAAATCCAAATAGAGTTAGAAACATTAGAAAAAAGGAGTGAAGAAAGAGACGTAAAACTCAAAATAGAGCTAGAGGCAATGATTGATAAAAAAATTAAAGATACCATTCAAACTCAAATAGAGGATAGATTCTTAGGGTTCAAGAGTGAATTGCAAACAATGAATGATAGAATTCAAGAAATGGAAAAACACAAACAATCAACCCAAGAAGGAGGGGTTGAAGAAAATCACAATTTGAGAGATAGGATTAAAGAGCTAGAAGAAAAACTAACCAACAATTTGACCCTCAGTAATATGGAAAACAAATTGGATATCAAGCCCATCAAAGAGGAAATGAATAAGCTAATCGAATTGGACCATGAGCGTAACAAAAGAGCCTTGAACCTCATAATTTTTGGTATAAAAGAACAACAAGAGGAGGATACGCTAGCAATAGTAAAAGAAGAATTAAAAAATAAATCACAAATTGATACAACTTACCTCATAGAAGCAAAGAGGCTAGGAAAAATAATTGATCAAAAATATAGGTTGATCCGTATCAAAGTAAGTTGTAATGACCATAAATATAGCATACTTAGCAAATATCTGAGCTTAAAAGGGTCGAGAATATTTATAAATGAAGACCTCATTCCCAAAGACCAAGCTGAATTAAGGAAGGAAGTTCAAAAGGTAAAAGAAGCCAGGAAAG
>JASDQU011179960.1:3260-22556 GCA_032191745.1 Picea mariana
GAGGAGCAACATCACACAATACCTCGTCTTTGAAGGGCTTGATGCTGTACGACACTCAACACTGTTGGCTGACGTAGAAATCGCTTCCTTGGCGGAGCCATCCAATGGTGTAGGGTTGTTGGTGCATTGTTGTTCGAAGGGCCAACCGCTTGACGACCTGTATTGATATGAGGTTCTTCTGGCTATTTCTATCAACGATGAAGTGCAGTGGGGTGCCTTTTACCCACATCTGTGAATGGAAGAGGCACTCTCATTCTTCTGGCTCGTATGGTTCACCAGGATGGAGCTTTATGGTAGCAATGGTGGCACTGGGTTCCATGTCAATGATTTGTCTTCCCCTTTCTAGTTCTGTCTCCAAGTCAGAATATGCATTTGATTTAGAGGCTTTCACTTCGGCCACCAGCGATTGCTTTGAGCGGCAGTCAGCAGTGTTATGCCAAGGGAACTTATGGAAGTCCCACCACTTCTCCGTATCTTTCTTTGTCTTTATGGTGTCCTTCTTTTCTTGTAGCTTGTAATGGTTGTACTGATATTGTCCATATTTTCTTTGTCCTTTTTTTGGTGGGTTGGGGCCACCCTTTCCTGGATTTTGTTGTGAGGGGTTCCTAGGCCCAAATTGTCGCGTCTTTTGTTTGAGCTTCTTCTCGATTTTGATGGCATATCGGTAGGCTGCTCCCAAGGATGAGATGTCCAAAAATTTCATTTCGATCTTGATGTATCTATGCAGAGCACCGCGATACTTGAGCACCCTATGTCACTCCAAATCTTTGATACCCATCTTGGTGCGCAAGGTATGGAAGATATTTGTGAAATCTGGTACTGCTTCGTCTCTTTCTTTTTGCAGTGTGGTCCATTTGGTATACATGTCGTCATAACTTCCAACATGGTGGTATTGTTCCTTAATAGCATCCCTGAGGGATTCCCAGGTGGTCATGACTGAAAATAATGAGGTTTCCTCTGTTTCCTCTTGCTCACAGAAAGTTTCCCACCAATCTTTGACATGGGGAATGACTGTGAGGAGCGCAAAAGTAATCTTTTCTCTATTCAAAAATTTATGAACAAAAAAATACCCTTCTAGTAGATTCAACCACTTGTCTACAACATTTGTGTCTATTTGACCTTCAAATAGAGGAATATCAAATTTTATTTGTACCTTGAAGGGGACAGCGCCTCCGTTCGAACAAGATATGTCGTCTGTTGGTAGTCACCGAAGGATTTCCACGAAACTATCCATCATCTCATTCCTCTGTTGCATGAGGGCTTCCTCAATCAATAGTTTGAAAGGATCTCCTATCCCATCATATTTATTTTCTTTTTCCATAGGAGGTCACTTGGGCATGCGAGAGCTTCTGTCCTCAAGAGAAACAAGCTCGAGACCCAACTCTTTGTACCCCAACCTCGTTGGGGACATGCATTAAGATGACAAGGAGAAGACCGCTCTGATACCAATGATTAAAATTTTATGAGCAGAACAAAATGAATACAAATTATTAGTAGGTTCTTAACACAAAATAATAGAGATACAGTAAAACTGGTTTTGTATTCAATAACGAAATAAGCTGAAACTGTAAAATGCAATGGAAACAAGCTTGCTAGAATGGTGGCGGCTTATCTCTAAGAAGAGATGTGACAGCAGCATGCATTCGTAAGAAGAAGGTTACAATGAGGCTCTGAAGACCTTTTTCCAATAAGAAAGAATGCCAAAAACCCTAGGCATCCAAAAACCTAACCCTAGGAGATGAAGCGCCAAAAGTCATGTGGGCCTCGTTTGGGTAAGTTAGTGCATCAACTTCCCGGGTTCATAACTTTTGAATACGATATCTGTTTTAGGTGTGTGATATCCATTTGGAAAGGTATCGTCGAGGTGATTAATTTTGGGAGCTCAATCATTCCTTTGAATATCATTAAGTAACTTGATAGTGAAAAAGCTTCATTTAGGCCCTCAAAACTGCCCCGAAAGTTAAAACTACTAAAAATAGTAAATTTCCAAAATTGTCAGAAAATTGCTTTGAGCTAGTTGGAAAAGGTGGGTAGCCACTGATATCCATCTATATCAATCCTCCCTCCTTAGGAATAAATGGTATCCATTGCGTTGAGGTCCCCCATTAGATCAGGAAATTTCTATTGAATTTGGTCCTTGGTGAGCCACTTGCCTTGGTGCAACAACTTCCCTACTTTGATGACTCGATAAAGATGGATTGTTTATTGTCGAGTACCTTTGATCTATCTGTCCACAATCTGATCATTGGAAGCTTGTTTTATAAATTCAGGTTTGAGCTATGTTGATGTCAGTTGTTTTTCTAATTTTGAGGTGTCTAATAATGGTGGGAAATAAGGGCGAAGGAGATCCACATTGAGCACTGGGTGCAAGCCAAGGAAAGGAGGAATGATTGATCTAGATTGATATTGATGGCCACCCACCTTTTCCAACTGGCTCAAAATAGTTTTCTGACAGTGTCTCACTATGATAGGCCATGAGGTGGCCTTGCTGAGTGAGAATGGTACCCGCAACATAGTCTAAACCATCTGTCTAGATCTCAAAGGGATGTTGCAAGTCTGGTAGTGAAAGTACTGGAGATGAGCACAAGCGTTTCTTCAAATCATCGAACGGTTGTTGTTGGGACTAGACCCATGCAAATTTCTCCTTACCACCACCCATGTTTATTTGGATGAGGGCCCATGCAATATGGGAGAAACCCAACAGAAACCTGCGGTGGAAATTAGAAAGTACCAAGAAGCACCGAAGCTCAGTGAGTGTTGTTGGGGCTGGCCAGTCACGGATGACTTAGATCTTGGCTAGATCCACATGTACGCCATGCTGATCAATGATGTAGCCCAAGTGATGGAACCTGTCCATGCTGAAGGAGCATTTTCCTAGGTTGGCGTATAGCTTGTGCTGCTGTAGGGTGTTAAGAACCTGCTGAATATGCTGCAAGTGTTCGACCCAAGTCTTGTTGTAAATTAAAATGTCATCCAGATACACCACTACAAAAGTATTGGTGAATGGTTGCAGGATATCGTCCATCATCCTCATGAAAGTGGTTGGAGCATTTGTCAAACCAAAGGGCATGATCAACCATTCAAAAAGTCCTTCCTTTGACTTGAAGGCGGTCTTCCATACATCTGTCTATTCTATCGCGACCTGGTGGTAGCCAGTATTCAGATCAATCTTACTAAAGTATGGTCCCGGTGATTTGATCAAGGAGATCATCGATTTGGGGAATCGGGTACCGATTTCTGACAGTGATTTTATTTAGAGCCCGGTAATCAATACAGAGTCGCAGGTTCCATCTTTCTTTTGTACCAGCATGATTAGGCTCCCGCAAGGTGATAAGCTGGGGAAGATTTGCCCCTTGTGAAGTAGTTCTTGGATATGTCGTTTGATCTCCTAATTTTCTAACAAAAAGAGATGATATATTGGCCCATTGGTAAGTGGTCCGTCGTGGGTCAGATTGATGGGGTGGTTGACCTGGTAGTGTAGAGGTACCCCTATAGGTCAGGAGAAGATATCTGATTATTCTTCCACGACCTTATCTACTTTCTTCTGTTGTGTGGAGAGGTCATCCATAGAGACCCTGGATGTGATTGTGATATTTCACTTATTCTGAGAGTGAATCATGAAGAAGAAAAACTTCCTTGTCTGAGGGATGACCTTCCTACATTACTTAGCAGAGATCAAAGAAATAACACTAGGTGGGACTGCCTCGGGTATCATGTACAATTTCCTGTTCAAGGTAATAATAACACTATGAGGCCTAGACTCATATACAGCATGAAATTTCTATAAATAAGGTTGGCCTAAAAGAACATCACAAACTTCGAGAGAATCAACATCACACAATACCTCGTCTTTGAAGGGCTTGATTTCATACGACAGTCGACACTGTTGGCTGACGTGAAGATTGCTTCCTCGGCGGAGCGATCCAATGGTGTAGGGTTGTGGGTGCAGTGTTGTTGGAAAGGCCAGCCCCTTGATGACCTTTGTTGAGATGAGGTTCTTCTAGCTACCACTATCAATGATGAAGTGTAGCGGGGTGCCTTTTACCCACATCTGTGAATTGAAGAGGCGCTATCATTCTTCTAGCTCATCTGGTTCACCAGGATGGAGCTTGGTGGTAGCAACGGTGGCACTAGGTTCCGCGTCAATGATCCGTCTTCCCCTTTCTGATTCTATCTCAGAGTCAGATTCCACATTTGATTCAGAGTCTTTCACTTTAGCCACCAACGACTGCTTTGAGTGGCAGTCATTAGTGTTATGCCAAGGGCTGTTATCGAAGTCGCACCACTTCCCGGTATCTTTCTTTGTCTTTCCAGTGTCTTTCTTTGCTTGCATCTTGTACTAGTTGTCATGATACTATCCATATTTTCTCTGTCCTTTTTTCGATGGGGTGGGGAAGCCTTTTCCTGGCTTTTGTTGTGAGGGTTTCCCAGGCCCAAATTTCTGTGTCTTTTGTTTGAGCTTATGCTCGCTTTTGACGGCATATCAATAGGTCGTGCCCAAGGATGAGATGTCCAGAAATTCCATTTCAGTCTCGATGTATCTATGCAGAGCACCAAGATACCTGAGCACTAGATTTTTCTCTAAATCTTTGATACCCAACTTAGTGTGCAAGGTATGGAAGATATTTGCGAAAACTAGCACTGCTTGGTCTCTTTCTTGTCGCAGTGTTGTCCATTTGGTATACAGGTCGTCATAACTTATGACAAGGTAGTATTGTTCCTTAATATCATCCCTGAAGGATTCCCAGGTGGCCATGAATGAAAATAATGAGGTTTCCTCTATTTATTTTGTTTCCTCTTGCTCACAGAAAGTTTCCCACCAATCTTTGACACGGGGAACGACTTTGAGGAGTGCAAAAGTAATCTTTTCTATATTCAAAAATTTATGAACATAAAAATACCCTTCTAGTAGATTTAACCACTTGTCTACAACATCTGTGTCTATATGACCTTCAAATATAGGAATATTAAAGTTTATTTGTAACTTGAAGGGAGCAGTGCCTCTGTTCAAAGAAGATGCGTCGCCTACTAGTAGTTGCTGAAGAATTTGCGCGGAACTATCCAACATCTCGTTCCTCTGTTGCGTGAGGGATTCCTCAATCAAAAGTTGGAAAGGATCTCATGTCCCATAATATTTATTTTATCCTACCATGGGACGTTTCTTGGGCATGCGAGAGCTTCTGTCCTAAAGAGAAACAAGCTCGAGACCCAACTCTTTGTGCTCCGACCTCGTTGGGGACATGCAATAAGATGACAAGGAGTAGACTACTCTGATACCACTGATCTGTATTTTGTGACCAGAAAAAAATGAATATAGATTATTGATAGGTGTTTAACACAAAATAACAGAGATAGAATAAAACTGGTTTTCTATTCAATAACAAAAAAAGATGAAACTGTAAAATGCAGCGGAAACAAGCTTGCTAGAATGGTGGCAGTGTATCTCTGAGAAGAGATGTGATGGCAGTGCGCATTAGAAAGAAGAAGGTTACAATGAGGCTCTAAAGTCCTTTTTACAATAAGAAAGAATTCCAAAAAACCTAGGCATCCAAAAATCTAACCCTAGGAGAGGAAGTGTCAAAAGTCATGTGGGCCCCATTTGGGTAAGTTAGTACATCAACTTCCCGGGGTCATAACTTTTGCATACAATCTCTGTTCTAGGCATGTGATAGCCAGATGGAAAGGTATCATCGAGGAGATTCATTTTGGAGGCTCAATCATGTGTTTGGATATCTTTTAGGAGATTGATACCAAAAAAACTTCATTTAGGCCCTCAAAATGGCCCCGAAAGTTAAAACTGCTAAAAATAGTAAATTGCCAAAATTGTAAAAAAAATATTTTGAGCCTGGTGGAAAAGGTGGGTGGCCACTGATATCCATATGGATCAATCCTCCCTCCTTAGGAATCAATGGTCTCAATTTCCTTGAGGTCTTGTATTAGATGAGGAAATTTATGCTGAATTTGGCCCCGGGTGAGCCACTTGCCTTGGTACAGGAGCTTCCCTACTTTGATGACTCAGTAAAGATGGATCCTTTGTTGTCGAGTGCCCTTGATCTGTCTATCCACAATCTGATCATTGGATGCCTATTGTATGTAGTCGGGGTTGAGGTCTGTTTGTGTCAGCTATTCTTCTAGTTTTGAGGTGTCCAATAATGGTGGGAAATAAGGGCGAAGGAGATCCACATTGAACATTAGGTGCAGGAAAAGGAAAGGAGGAATGATTGATCCAGATGGATATTGGTGGCCACCCAAATTTTCCAACTGGCTCAAAACATTTTTCTGACAGTGTCTCACTATGATAGGCCAAGGGGTGGTCATGCTGAGTGAGAGCGATACCCACAACATAGTCTGAAGCATCTGTCTCGATCTCAAAGGGATGTTGTAGGTATTGTAGTGAACGTAATAGGGTTGAGCACAAGCGTTGGCCCCACAAAAATTTCACCTTACCACCACCCCTGTTTATTTGGCTGAGGGCCCATGCAATATGGGAGAAACCCAACACGAACCTGCTGTAGAAATTAGCAAGTCACAAGAGGATAGGAAGCTTAGTGAGTGTTGTTGGGGCTAGCCAGTCACAGTTGACTTGGATCATGGCTAGATCCACATGTAAACTATACTGATCAATGATGTAGCCTAGGTAATGGACCCTATCCATGTCGAAGGAGCATTTTTCCAGGGTAGCATATAGCTTGTGCTGCCATAGGGTGTGCAGAACCTGCTGAATATGATGCAAGTATTCACCCCAAGTCTTGCTTTAAATTAGAATATCATCCGGATACACTACTACAAAAGTATTGGTGAATGGTTGAAGGATATCATCAATCATCCTCATGAAAGTGGTTGGAGCATTTTTCAAACCAAAGTACATGACCAACCATTCAAAAACTCCTTCCTTTGACTTGAAGGTGGTCTTCCATACATCTATCTATTCTATCAGGATCTGGTGGTAGCCAGACTTCAGATCAATCATACTGAAGAATTTGGCCCCCGTGAGTTGATCAACGAGGTTATCGATTCAGGGAATCGGGTATCAGTTTCTCACAGTGATTTTATTCAAAGCCTGGTAATCAATACAGAGTCGCCAGGTTCCATGTTTCTTTTGGACCAGCACAGTTGGGCTCCCGTAAGGTGATGAGCTAGGGAGGATGTGCCCCTTGTAGAGTAGTTCTTGGATCTATCGCTTGATCTCCTCATTCTCTAATAAAGTGACGATAGACTGGCCCATTGGGCAGCGATGCGTCGAGGGTCATATCGATGGGGTACCTGACCTAGCAGTGCAGAGGTACCCTTGTAGGTGAGGAGAAGATATATGAGTATTCTTCCACGACCTTATCTACTTGCTTCTGCTATGTGGAGAGGTCGGTCGCACAGACCCTGGATGTGGCTGCGATCTTTCACTTATTCTGAGAGCGAATCATGAAGAAGACAAACTTCCTCGTCTAAGAGATGACCTTCCTACATTACTTAGCAGAGATCAAGGAAATAACACTAGGTGGGACTACCTCGGGTATCCTATACAATTTCCTATTCAAAGTAATAGTAACACTACGAGGCCTAGACTTCGAGAGGAGAAACATAATAAATAACATGATAGTAATAGTAACTACAACATGATGTTTCCATAAATAAGGTTTACCCAAAAGAACATCACAAACTTTGAGAGGAGAAACATCGCACAATACCTTGTCTTTGAAGGGCTTGATGTCGTATGACAGTCAGCACTGTTGGATGACGCGGAGATCGCTTCCTTGGCAGAGCCATCCAATGGTGTAGGGTTGTGGGTGTGGCATTGTTGGAAGGGCTAGCCGCTTGTCGACCTCTGCTGAGATGAGTTTCTTCTGGCTACCTCTATCAACGATGAAGTGCATCAGAGTGACTTTTACCCACATATGTGAATTGAAGAGGTGCTCTCATTCTTCTGGCTCATCCGGTTCACTAGGCTGGAGCTTGGTGGTAGCAATGGTGGCAATGGGTTCTACGTCAGTGATCTATCTTCCTCTTTCTAGTTCTATGTAAGAGTCAAAATTTGCATCTGATTCAGAGGCGTTCACTTCGGCCACCAGCGACTTCTTTGAGTAGTAGTCAACAGTTTTATGCCAAGGGCTCTTCTGGAAGTCACACCACTTCCCGATATCTTTCTTTGTCTTTCTGGTTTCCTTCTTCACTTGCAGCTGGTACTGGTTGTCCTAATATTGTCCATATTTTCTCTGTCCTTTGTTCGGTGAGTTGGGGCCACCCTTTCCTGGATTTTTTTGTGAGGGGTTCCCAGGCCCAAATTTCCACGTCTTTTGTTTGAGCTTCTGCTCGATTTTGATGACATATCGATAGGTCGTGCCTAAGGATGAGATGTCCAAAAATTCCATTTTAGTCTGGATGGTCCAGACCGAAATTCCATTGCAGAGCACCACAATACTTGAGCACCAGATGTCACTCCAATTATTTGATACCCAACTTGGTGCGCAAGGTATGGAAGATATTTGTGAAATTTGGCACTGCTTGGTCTCTTTCTTGCTGCAGTATGGTCCATTTGGTATACAGGTTGTCATAACTTCCAACAGGGTAGTATTGTTCCTTAATAGAATCCCTGAAGGATTCCCAGGTGGCCATGACTGAAAATAGTGAGGTTTCCTCTGTTTCCTCTTTCTCACAAAAAGTTTCCCGCCAATCTTTGACATGGGGAACATCTTTGAGGAGCGTAAAAGTAATATTTTCTCTTTTGAAATATTTATGAACAGAAAAATACCCTTCTAGTAGATTCAACCACTTGTCTATAGCATCTCCATCTATTTGAACTTAAAATATAGGAATATCAAAGGTTATTTTTACCTTGAAGGGGGCGACGCCTCTGTTTGAAGAAGATGCATCACCTGTTGGTTTTCGCTGAAGGATTTGCGTGAAACTATCCATCATCTTGTTCCTTTGTTGTGTGAGGGATTCCTTAATAAACAGTTTGAAAGCATATCCTATCCCGTCATCTTTCTTTTCTCCTGCCATGGGAGGTCGCTTGGGCGTGCGAGAGCTTCTGTCCTCAAGAGAAACAAGCTCGAGACCCAAATCATTGTACTCCGACCTCGTTGGGGACATGCATTAAGATGACAAGGAGCAGACCGCTCTGATACCACTGATCTATATTTTATGAGAATAACGAAATGAATACATATTATTAGCAGGTGCTTAACACAAAGTAACAAAGATATAGTAAAACTGGTTTTCTATTCAATAATGAAATAAGTTGAAACTGTAAAATGCAGTCGAAACAAGCTTGCTGGAATGGTGGCGGCTTATCTCTGAGAAGAGATGTGACTACAGTGTGCATTTGCAAGAAGAAGGTTATAATGAGGCTCTGAATGCCTTTTTACAATAAGCAAGAATGCCAAAAACCCTAGGAATCCAAAAACCTAACCCTAGGAGATCAAGCTCCAAAAGTTATGTGGGCCCCGTTTGGGTGAGTTAGTACATCAATTTCCCGGGGTCGTAACTTTTGCATACGATCTCTGATTTAGGCGTGTGATAGACCATTGGAAAGGTATCATTGAGGAGATTCATTTTGGGGGATCAATCATGCCTTCGACTATCATTGAGGATCTCGATACTGAAAAAACTTAATTTGGGCCCTCAAAATGGCCCCGGAAGTTAAAACTGCTAAAAATAGTAAATTGCCAAAATTGTCAGAAAACTGTTTTGAGCCAGATGAAAAAGGTGGGTGGCCACCAATATACATATGTATCAATCCTACCTCCTTAGAAATAAATGGTCTCCTTTGTGTTGAGGTCCCTCATTAGATGAGGAAATTTCTATTGAATTTGGCCCTAGGTGAGACATTTGCCTTGCTACAGGAGCTGGCCAACTTTGGCAACTCGATAAAGATGGATCCTTTGTTGTCGAGTGCCCTTGATATATCTGTCCACAATCTAATCATTGGATGCATGTTGCATGCATTCGGGGTTGAGCTCTGTTGGTGTCAACTGTTCTGCTACTTTTGAGGTGTTCAATAATGGTGGGAAATAAGGGCGAAGGAGATCCACGTTAAATACTGGGTGCAGGCGAAGGAAAGGAAGAATGAATGATCCAAATGGATATCAATGGCCACCCACCTTTTCCAAATGGCTCAAAATAGTTTTCTGACAGTGTCTCACTATGATAGGCCACGGTGTGGCCGTGCTGAGTGAGAACGGGTCCCACAACATAGTCTAAAGCATCTGTCTCGATCTCAAAGGGATGTTATAGGTCTGGTAGTGAAAGTGACGGGGTTGAGCATAAGCATTGCTTCAAATCATAGAACTCTTTTTGTTGGGATCGGCCCCATGAAAATTTATCCTTACCACCACCCCTGTTTATTTGGCTGAGGGCCCATACAATATGGGAGAAACCCAACACGAACCTACGGTAAAAATTAGTAAGTCCCAAGAAGCTCTGAAGCTCAGTGAGTTTTGTTGGGGATGGCCAGTCACAGATGACTTGGATATTGGATGGATCCACATGTACGCCATGTTGATCAATGATGTAGCCTAGGTAATGGACCCTGTCCATGCCGAAGGAGCATTTTTCCAGGTTGGCATATAGCCTGTGCTGCCGCAGGGTGTGCAGGGCCTGCTGAATATGCTGCAAATGTTCAACCCAAGTCTTGTTATAAATTGGAATGTCATCCAAATACACTACAACAAAAGTATTGGTGAATGGTCGAAGGATATCGTCCATCATCCTCATGAAAGTGGTGGGAGAAATTGTCAAACCAAAGGGCATGACCAACCATTCAAAAAGTCCTTCCTTTGACTTGAAGGCGGTCTTCCATACATCTATTTGTTCTATTAGGAAATGGTGGTAGCCAGACTTGAGATCAATCTTACTGAAGTATTTGGCCCCCATGAGTTGGTCAAGGAGGTCATCAATTCAGGGAATCGGGTACTGGTTTTTGAAAATGATTTTATTCAGAGCCTGGTAATCAATACAGAGTCATCAGGTTCCATCTTTCTTTTGTACTATCATGATTGGGCTCCCGCAAGGTGATGAGCTGGAGTGGATGTGCCCCTTATGGAGTAGTTCTTGGATCTTTCACTTGATCTCCTTATTCTCTAACAAAGAGCGACGATAGGTTGACCCATTGGGAAGTGGTACATCGGGGATTAGATCGATGGGGTGCTTGACCTGGCAGTGCAGAGGTACCCCTCTAGGTGAGGAGAAGATATCTGAGTATTCTTCCATGACCTTATCTACTTGCTTATTCTTTCTGGAGAGGTCGACCGCAGAGACCCTAGATGTAGTTGCGATCTTTCGCTTATTCTGAGAGTGAATCACAAAGAAGACAAACTTCTGCATGTGAGAGATGACCTTCCTACATTACTTAGCAGAGATCAAGAAAATAGCACTAGGTGGGACTTCCTCGTGTATCTTGTACAATTTCTTGTTCAAAGTAATAATAACACTATGAGGCCTAGACTCATATACCACATGACATTTCCATAAATAAGGTTGGCCCAAAATAACATCACAAACTTTGAGAGGAGAAACATCACACAATACCTCGTCTTTGAAGGGCTTGATGCCATACAACAGTCGACATTGTTGGCTGACGTGGAGATCGCTTCCTTGGTGGAGCCATCCAATGGTGTAGGGTTGTGGGTGCAACGTTATTGGTAGGGCCAGTCGCTTGACGATCTCTGCTGAGATGAGTTTCTTCTAGCTATAGCTATCAATGATGAAGTGCAGCAGGGTGCCTTTTACCCACATCTCTAAATGGAAGAGGCATTCTCCTTCTTATGGCTCGTCTGGTTCACCACGATGGAGCTTGGTGGTAGCAACGGTGGCACTGTGTTCTATGTCAATGATGCATATTCCCCTTTCTAGTTCTGTCTCGAAGTCATAATTTGCATCTGATTCAAAGGCTTTCACTTTGGCCACCAACGACTTCTTTGAGCAAGAGTGAGTGGTGTTATGCCAAGGGCTCTTGTTGAAGTGACACCACTTCCCGGTATCTTTCTTTGTATTTCTGGTGTCCTTCTTTTCTTGCAGCTTGTATTGGTCATCTTGATACTGTCCATATTTTCTCTATTTTTTTTTCGGTGGGTTGGGGCTACCCTTTCCTGCCTTTTGTTGTAAGGGGCTCCCAGGCCCAAATTGGCACGTCTTTTGTTTGAGCTTCTGCTCGATTTTGACTGCATATTAGTAGGCCGCGCCCAAGGATGATATGTCCAGAAATTCCATTTTGGTCTAGATGTATCCATGTAGAGCACCGCGATACTTGATCACCAGATGTCACTCCGAATATTTGATACCCAACTTGGTGTGCAAGGTATGGAAGATATTTGTGAAATCTGGCACTGCTTGGTCTCTTTCTTGCCGCAGTGTGGTCCATTTGGTATACAAGTCGTTATAACTTTCGATAGGGTAGTGTTGTTCTTTAATAGCATCCCTTAAGGATTCTCAAGTGGCCGTAACTGAAAATAATGAGGTTTCCTCTGTTTCCTCTTGATCACAGAAAGTTTCCCACCAATCTTTGACATGGGGAATGACTTTGATGAGCGCAAATGTAATCTTTTCTCTATTCAAAAATTTATGAATAAAAAAATAGCCTTCTAGTAGATTCAACCACTTGTCTACAACATCTACGTCTATCCGACCTTTAAATATAGGAATATCGAAGTTTATTTGTACCTTATAGGGGGCGGTGCCTCCGTTTGAAAAAGATGCATCGCTTGTTGGTAGTTGCCGAAGGATTTGCGTGAAACTATCCATCATCTCGTTCCTCTATTGCTTGAGTGATTCCTCAATCAACAGTTTGAAAGTATCTCTTGTCCTGTCATCTTCCTTTTCTCTTGCCATGAGAGGTCACTTGGGCGTGCGAGATCTTTTGTCCTCAAGAGAAACAAGCTTGAGACCCAACTCTTTGTACTCCGACCTCATTGGTGAGATGCATTAAGACGACAAGGAGCACACCGCTCTGATACCGTTGGTCCATATTTTATGAGCATAACAAAATGAATACAAATTATTAACAGGTGCTTAACACAAAATAACAGAGATACAATAAAACTTGTTTTCTATTCAATAATGAAATAAGATTAAACTGTAAAATGCAGAGGAAACAAGCTTGCTGGAATGGTGGCAGCTTATCTCTGAGAAGAGATGTGACGGTAGCACGCATTTGCAAGAAGAAGGTTACAATGAGGCTCTGAAGGCCTTTTTACAATAAGAAAGAATGCCAAAATCCCTAGGCATCCAAAAACCTAATCCTAGGAGATGAAGCACCAAAAGTTATGTGGGCCCCGTTTGGGTAAGTTAGTACATCAACTTCCCAGGGTCGTAACTTTTACATACGATCTCTATTTTAGGCATGTGATAGCCTATTGGAAAAGTATCGTCGAGGAGATTCATTTTGGGAGCTCAACAATTCCTTTGGCTATCATTGAAGATCTCGATACCGAAAAACCTTCATTTAGGCCCTCAAAATGGCCCTGGAAGTTAAAACTGCTAAAAATAGTAAATTGCCAAAATTCTCAGAAAACTGTTTTGAGCCAGTTGGAAAAGGTGGGTGGCCACCGATATCTATCTGGATCAATCCTCCCTCCTTAGGAAGAAATGGTATACATTGTGTTGAGGTCCCCTATTAGATGAGAAAATTTCTGCTGAATTTGGCCCCAGGTGAGCCACTTGCCTTGGTGCAGGAGCTCCCCATCTTTGATGACTCGATAAAGATGGATCCTTTGTTGTCGAATTCCCTTGATCTGTCTATCCAAAACCTAATCGTTGGATGCCTGTTGTATGTAGTTGGGGTTGAGCTCTGTTGGTTTCAGTTGTTCTACTACTTTTGAGGTGTCTTATAATGGTGGGAAATAAGGGCGAAGGAGATCCATGTTGAACACTGGGTGTAGGCTAAGAAAAGGAGGAATGATTGATCCAGATGGATATCAGTGGCCACCCACCTTTTCCAACTGGCTCAAAACATTTTTCTGACAGTGTCTCACTATGATAGGCCACGGGGTGGTCGTGCTGAGTGAGAACGATGCCCACAACATAGTCTAAAGCATCTGTCTCGATTTCAAAGGAATGTTGCAGGTCTGGTAGTGAAAGTAATGGGGCTAAGCACAAGCACTACTTCAAATCATTGAACAGGCTTAGACTCATATACAGCATGATGTTTCCATAAATAAGGTTGGCCCAAAAGAACATCACAAACTTTGAGAGGAGGAACTTCACACAATACCTCGTCTTTGAAGAGCTTGATGTCGTACGACAGTTGACACTGTTGGTTCACGCAGAGATCGCTTCCTTTGCGGAGCCATCCAATGGTGTAGAGCTATGGGTGCGGCATTGTTGGCAGGGCCAACCGCTTGATGACCTCTGTTGAGATGAGGTTCTTCTAGCTACCACTATCAACGATGAAGTGCAACGGGGTTCCTTTTACCCACATCTATGAATGGAAGAGGTGCTCTCCTTCTTTTGGCTCGTCAGGTTCACCAGGCTGGAGCATGGTGGTAGCAACAGTGGCACTGGGTTCCATGTCAATGATCCATCTTCCCCTTTCTGGTTCTATCTCGGAGTCAGAATCTGCATCTGATTCAGAAGATTTCACTTCGTCCACCATCGACTGCTTTGAGCGGCATGCAGTAGTGTTATGCCAAGGGCTCTTATGGAAGTCACACCACTTCTTGGTATCTTTCTTTGTCTTTCTGGTGTCCTTCTTTGCTTGCGGCTTGTACTGGTTGTCCTGATGCTATCCATCTTTTCTCTATCCTTTGTTCGGTGGGTTGGGGCTGCCCTTTCCTGGCTTTTGTTGTTAGGGTTTCCCAGGCCCAAATTTCCGCGTCTTTTGTTTGAGCTTCTGCTCGATTTTGACGGCATATCGGTAGGTCGCACCCAAGGATGAGATGTCCATAAATTCTATTTTGGTCTGGATGTATCTATGTAGAGCATCGTGATACTTGAGCACCAGATGTCTCTCTAAATCTTTGATACCCAACTTGGTGCGCAAGGTATGGAAGATATTTGTGAAATCTGGCACTGCTTGGTCTTTTTCTTGCCGCAGTGTGGTCCATTTGGTATACAGGTCGTCATAAGTTTCGACAGGGTAGTATTGTTTTTTAATAGCATCCCTGAAGGATTCCCAGGTGGCCATGACTGAAAATAATGAGGTTTCCTCCATTTCCTCTTGCTCACAGAAAGTTTCCCACCAATCTTTGACATGGGGAATGACTTTGAGGAGCACAAAATTAATCTTTTCTTTATTCGAAAATTTATGAACAGAAAATACCCTTCTAGTAGATTCAACCACTTGTGTACAGCCTCTGCATCTATATGACAGAAGGAATATCAAAGTTTATTTGTACCTTGAATGGGGCGGCGCCTCCATTCGAAGAAGATGTGTCGCCTGTTGGTAGTCACCAAAGGATATGCTTGAAACTATCCATCATCTCGTTCCTCTATTTCCTGAGGGCTTCGTCAATCAATAGTCTGAAATGATCTCCTGTCCCATCATATTTTTTTTCTCCTGCCATTGGAGGTCACCTGGGCATGTGAGAGCTTCTGTCCTCAAGAGAAACAAGATCGAGACCCAACCGTTTGTACTTCGACATCGTTGGGGACATGCATTAAGACGACAAGGAGCAGACTTCTCTGATACCACTGATCCGAATTTAATGAGAAGAATGAAATGAATACAGATTATTAACAGGTGCCTAACACAAAATAATAGAGATACAGTCAAATTGGTTTTCTATTCAGTAACAAAATAAGCTGAAACTGTAAAATGCAACGGAAACAAGCTTGCTGGAATGGTGGCAGCTTATCTCTGAGAAGAGATGGGACGACAGCATGCATTCGCAAGAAGAAGGTTACAATGAGGCTCTGAAGGCTTTTTTACATTAATCAATAATTTCAAAAACCCTAGGCATCCAAAAACCTAAGCCTAGGAGATGAAGCACCAAAAATCATGTGGGCCCCGTTTGGGTAAGTTAGTACATCAACTTCCTGGGGTCGTAACTTTTGCATACGATCTCTGTTTTAGGCGTGTGATAGCCTGTTGGAAAGGTATCGTCGAGGAGATTCGTTTTGGGGGCTCAATCATATTTTTGTCCATCATTGAGGAGCACTATACTGAAAAACCTTCATTTAGGCCCTCAAAATGGCCTCGGAAGTTAAAGCTGCTAAAAATAATAAATTGTCAAAATTGTCAGAAAACTATTTTGAGCCAGTTGGAAAAGATGGGTGGCCACCGATATCTATATGGATCATCAATATAAACCCAACTACATACGAAACATCCTAAAACACCCTTATTCAATTTTAAGTGGGTCTAGAAGGAAAGAAAAACGTCAACACTTTATAAAGCCTTAATCCAGAACCCCTTAATACACCTTGTAACTGCAAATACAATTTAGAAAGTGGACTTATAACTTAGATGAAATCATTATAACTCAAATCCTTATTACTCATTTTACAAAATGACATCCTTATAATACCTATGAATAATGAAAATAATTACAAGCAACCTTATAACTTTTGAAATAATCCCATACACCTTATAACTCCAATTACAAAATAATGCACTTTATAACTCAATTACAATATAACAAGAACCCTTATAATACCTTATGATGTCCTTATAACATCTTATAACCCAATTCATTAAAAAAAACACTTTATGACATCATTACATGTAAATTTTCCCCCTTATAATTCAATTAAAAAAAAAATTCCTATCTTATCAGCCCACTTGAATTATGCCCCACTTGAATTAAAGTAAATGTAAACTTTCCCCATTATAATTCAATTAAAAAAAATATTCCTAACTTATCAGCCCACTTGAATTATGCCCCACTTGAATTAAAGTAAACTTAGTCCCTACCAAAGGCAAGAGGGACTATTGTAAACTGTTTTCCGTTTTTCAATAATTTTGCACATAAACCAATACATTTTACCCAAACTTCTAACATCGAACATTTTTTATACACCTATGAGGTTCTTACCACTACCTTTTTAACTGGTGAAGGAATTTGAGGTCTTATTTGGCCTTTTCAAGGCAAAACAAAATTATATCCGTGCTTTCCAAATGTTTTAGGGAATATCAAAATACCCGATATACTGAGCTTAAGGTCGACTAATGCTATTAATTTTCTAGCATTAGTTGTTACAATTTTTTTTTATGTGATGCACTTAGATCACTTAGTATAAATAACTAAGTTTGTTACAAGTTGCCAATGTGTGGCTGCTGCTGGCATGTCCACCATGTGTTGTACCGACTTGCTACTTGAACTGGAGAGTACTCTTCAACTGGAGAGCGTGGTTGTTGGCATGTCCGCCATGTGTGCATCTCCTTGCAACTTGAAATAGAGAGTACACTTCAACTCGAGAGCGTGGTAGCCAGAAGCCGAGCTTCCTTTCATGTTATTTCTCTACAGTTTAATTAGAATTTGCACACTTCAACTCAAGAGCGTGGTAGCGAGCATCCAAGCTTCCTTTCAGGTTCTTTCTCTGCAGTTTAATCAGTTTAATCAGATTTTACAGCTGAATAGAATTGTTAATCAGTTTAATCAGATTTTGCAGCTGAATAGAATTGTTGAAAGTTGAATGGTAACTGAATCAAGGAGAAGAACTCTGTTGGAGGGGAAACTTATGCTTTCGTTCATGCACTACAGTAACACTAAAGTTGTCTACCAAGCTCAGATCGGTCTCTTTACAAGCCAAGCCATTCGATCAAGAAATTTATATTCCATTACAATCCTTCATATAACTAGTATGAGCCACTTCGAAGAATTTCAAATGCCTAGCATTTTTGTTGAATCGGGAACAACTTTTGTGGTGCCTTGTGGTTTTTCCAGTAACAATTTAGTTTGAAGGACGACCAATCCTCATCTTAATATATGGGGTTATGATTTTGTGCATTCTCTTAAATCACCTTACGCTCATGTCAGAAAATTGTTCTTTTGATTTCAATTCATTCCATAATTTTTATGTTCAAGTTTCCTTACCATCTTTTTGCTTTTCATTTCTCATCAAACAAATTGTACATATATTCTAACATTGATGGCTTGTGTTAATTGAACAGGATTCTAGTTACAGAGAATGTGCAGAGACACTTATTAGCCATATTAAGGTGATGCTTGGTGGTGCGATTGGAGGTGGATAATTAATGATGACTCCATATTCTTATGACACAACATGGGTAGGGACCCTCCATTAATGGCTCTGCTTGCCCGCAATTCCCCCAAAAAGTGGAATGGATTTTGAAAAATCAGTTAAAAGATGGTTCATGGGGGACTGAGTTGTACTTTCTACTATCCGACCGCCTGCTTGCTACTCTTTCTTGTGTTCTTGCGCTCCTTAAATGGAAAGTTGCGGATGTGCAAGTAGAGAAGGGTAAGAGTTATATAGAATTATCAATTTGGCTTCTAGAAGAATTTTTCTAGAGGGGTTGGTGGCTTGTGCTTCCGTTTTTGAATATCAATCCTTCAAGCCGATGAGGCCTTATAGCTAGCTCAACTTGCTCCTTTGCTTGTATTCCTCCTTAAATGCAGTCGTTCAATGCAGTCCGCATATCCCTACCTAATTGTCAGCTTAGCCTGGGTTCTCTGCTTTTGCCCAGGAGGATTCTTCATTAACAAAGTTTTCAATTTGTTTCTCTTTGGAATAGCCATGCCAATGTGATCGATGAAAACATTTCCGTCATCATGTTTATCTTAGAACTGGGTGCATTCTTAAGAATCTACCGCTAAATATTTGCCAGTTGTTGCCCACAAAATGACATTTTCACAGTACAAAGAGAATAACGGAGAACTACCAATATATATTAATTTGATTGAAATGATCTACCACTAACTAGTCCAATTCAAGTTGTCCGCTCTAGTTAATCCACATTAATACCTATTGTCACGTTTGTTGTTCCAGATTCAAAAACACTTTATTTAAAAGAACAATTACAAGTAGAAGCAGTTTGACTCTCTAATTTGTTATCATTTGTATATCAAATTATGTATGTTATCATTTATCAATCAAATTATCGTGTACAAAACATGACTCTGACATTGAAATGGCAACATAATCTGTACTGAAAATGATTCTAACCTTGAAATGACAGCGTACTCATTTGCTGCTTCAACGATATTAAAGATGAAGAGTTCTTCCCAAGCGCTCCTACTCTCAAATCTTCTTTGCTGCTTTGACCAGATTAAATATGAAGAGTTCTGTCTTAAATCATCTGCTACTTTAGGTTCTGATTCTGTCTCTATCTTTGTGTGTTCCCTTTTCTCTATCTTTGTGTGTTCCCTTCGTCTCCTCATCTTGTAGTAGTCTCCATGTTTTAGA
>JASDQU011179961.1:0-17598 GCA_032191745.1 Picea mariana
AGTACTAATCTTGCCTCACAGTTCACTTATTCATTCTTGCATTCATACCATGCAACCCTATAATGCATTCAATACATGCTTTCGAGCATATATATACATATAGAGATATCAACATGCAAGTTCATTGCTTGCACCTTTTTCCATGTCAATCACACACATTGGCATTTTTTACTTACAGTCAGCCCTTCCTGAGATCTTATAGCCATTCACATGACAAGTCTCATACGAATATTCATGAATGTGTTGTCCTATTTGACAACAACCAATAAGAGGTCACTCTTTCCCATTTGATACAAAAGCATTCCATTTGTCAGAAAAACTTCCCCAGGGAACTGCAACATTACCCAGGGAATAACATATACCAACTCCTATCTCTCTTCATCCCTCAAATCATTCTTGGTCAGCAGACCTTTACCACAGAACTCTTACCTAAATTCTCTTTCATTATTACCTGAGCATACCAAACCACACCTGTATGGTTATCATCCCTCTTTGGATGTTATCTAATTCATCGGTCTTCGGGGAAGTGTCCAAGCACTCCCTTTATCGAACTCTGAATCAACACCTCATTGATCATTTGCCTTATCTTCACAAGGATACATATGTTAGCATCATTAACATTTTTATTCATACTGTTATCTTTTTTGCTATTATCATATCATCCTTATTCAAAATGATCAATGAAAACCCTATATCTCACAACCAACGACAAATTATTCCAAGTCTATAAAGATTCCAACTATCTTTCTCTTGCATTCACCTGCATAGACATGTATTTAGGTCAAGAAATATATACATACATTCCTCCTTGGGAACAACAAATTTACTCATCAAGGCTATGAGCTCAAAGAAATTTCTCATATGCTCATGTCACTTGACATCTTTTCCAATATCTAATTGCTAAGTCCCATTAACAACATAGTGTATCATTAGATATAGTTAGCAAAGGTGAGGGCTATCAATTCTCTAGTTTACTATCCATATCAAGTTTCCAAAGGGTGCCCTTTAATGCTCCCATCAACACCTAAGTGATTTTTATACTCTTAGCAACCTACCTCCTTTATGAAACTAACAACAATCCAAATGACGTATTTTACTTGTCTTACAAACTAAAAGGATATCTTAATGAACATGTCCTTCATCTTGGAACCTCTTAGTTCCAAGCAAATACATCATTATCATTCTTAAAATCCAACGACATGTCTCTTTCATTATAGGTTAAACAAACTGACCTTAACAATTGTCCATCAATCCTCTAGGCATGAGAAATTATCCATACATGGCTTGGTCTTTTATTTAAGTATGAAATCATAACTTCCAGGTCTTTATCAACCCATACTCATAGACAACATCACAACCTAATTAAAACATTCCAGCTCATCCATTTTCTAGACTCATGCAACCCTATAACGAGATTCTGCTTCTTCTTCCATATACATTTGGATTCAACCATCTATGCGTATCAACATATTCAAATTCTGGCAGGAGTATTTCTCATTCCAACAAGGTCATGGTGTAATTCTTCTTGCTGCAAATCAACATGTTTAATTTTTTGTTGCAAGGAACTTTGAAAACAAAATTTCATATGCAGTCCTTCTTCTCAAGGAACCCGTCCAACTAATAATTACAATTTTTGTACCGAAAGGCACTTTCAATCATGCTCATATTAACCTTGGTATATCAGTCATGTGATTGATCTCTGGCCCATTTAGGCCTATTGTTTGAACTATGCTATGATACCACTCTGTGACACACCTGACCCCCTAAACTCTCTTAGGCTGGTGGGGTGTACACATTTCCTCTTTTATTTTCTCAAACCACCTTTCTTACTCACCCGTCTAAATCCATTTTTGATCTCATAATCCATTTCTACTCTTTGAGAGCTTTCCCACGACAGTAACCATGCTCAAAACTTAGTTCATAATCGAAAGTTATGGCTTTTTTAAATTTGCAGGCCTTCTTTCACCATCTCCACATGGCACCCACATGGCTCCACGTCACTTGTACCATATGACGTGGATTGACGTGTTAGGACATGTCGACTCTATGATATGGCACATCCCGACTAATAGACGATGAGCACGTTTACACAAACCGACAGAAGGCGATTCCATGCCCAACCAGGCACCAGGATCCAGTGGATCCCCAAACTAACACAACCAAATGTCCTCTCAGTTGTCGATTATCCGGTGGTTCAGTCCCCAAAACCATGCCGTAACCGGGAACACACACCCACTGGATACCTCACCCCACTGGGCACTAGGACAACCTCATTGAGCATCGAAACCCCAGGCTTCGCTAAGGCCTTTGTAAATAGATCTCCACTCGTTTGGTGGTCTAGTTATTCCATGTGGAAACTCCCTCCCAAGCTCCTTCCAATAGATCAATGACCAAGATCTCTCGCCCCGTCCCTCGATCCTATGACCGAGATCTATTCCTGGCTCAAGGATGCATAAATACCATTGGCCGAATTCCTCAACTAGCCCACTCAAGTGTTGACACTTGTCCTCTTCCTATTGGCTAAACTAGACAACACCTGGTCGACTTGTGTCACTCTAACGTCACAAGCACATGCCTTAAACCTCCTTCTGCTCAAACACACACACGGAAAATAGAATAGAACACTTCCTTGAACCTTTCCCAACCGAGCACTGGGAAATCGGGGAAGAAACGTAAAGGAAAGGGTCTTGGAAACTTCGGTGGTCTGGAGGTCCAATATCTCCTCCTCCACTCTATAACAGATAAGGATAGATCGCAGAACCCTAATGATGGAACCTTGTCCAACCAAGATCCTATGGTTCCTTCAATGATCAGTTACAACACTTAGCCAAAATGCTTAGTCCTTCCGTGGTTGGTTGAGATCGATCCTTCACTCTGGATCAACAACTATCGCTTTCTCTGGTTTACACATGGATTTGAAAGAGTTAAGGACTGTCTCTGAACTTAACAATCCCACATTCTTTCATTGGATATTCTTGTAGGGGTTTCAACTTTACTCCCACAAGATTTTAACCGATTTCTTAGGAAAGAAACATTTTACCAAGAATCCCCAAATGAAGATTTCCATATCCTGCAAACTTTCCATGCAATGAAGGGGGAAAATACAAGACTATCGGCCTTCGCTAGCCTCCCATACACAATTATCACATTTAATTCATTAACACTTTAAAAGAGATTGCATTGCTCCAATTCAACTCATAATTAACATTCATTCATCACATTCAAATTATTATTGAGAACATAATGCAGTTTAGAACTTTTGATAAACATTCATTGGACATATAAATAAATACTTATCTGTTTTGTGTAATTTTTCAACCAACCGATTGAGTGAGGGTGAATTCCTTTCCACCCAATTGTAGGCTATGTTGCACTTGTGCTTTTCTATAACAATCCACCCTTTGTCAGGACATGATACCACCAAGAGACTCTCACAATTGACTCAACAAGTCAAGGAATGGATCAGGAAGGTTACTCTCCTTCACTCAATTGGCAACAATAGAATTTTCCCTCTTCCGATTGATCTTAGGACCTCCATGGTTTTATCGCATTCTTTCCCAGCTGGATTTCCTTTGCATAAAGGAGCCCCTTCTTTGCTATACAGTCACTCGGTGACCTCCTCTTACCACTGCTAGTTTCTTTCCTACCAGCACCAAGTCGCGACCCTCTTTTGCTCCAGTCTAGATATGGGTCTTCTTTGTTCTAGGGTGACCATTCATGTCCTAGGCATTCTTCCCAGTTCTTCTTTTGCTCTTGTCTATATACGGGAGCTCCTTCAACTCATCCCCTTTGTCATACATTGTCTTCCCATGTCTATGTTTGTGTGAATGTGTTCGCCTCTACTTTTTTGTCTACACTCCTGTCTGCACCCTCTTCCTCCTTGACTAGAACATTCTTCCTCATTAACGGGTTCCTTTCGGTCAAGGTAAATAGGGTACTTTGGACAAGTTAGGTATTCATGGTTCTGCAGGTGTAAGTTGGATTGCCTAGAAAACTTCCTATTTTCCTCATTAAAACTTCCCGGTTCCACCTCACCAGCCCCACTCATGGTGTCATGGCCAGTACTTCAAGGCTTCCCTCTCAGTCAGTTGTCTGGTGTTTTCATTAATCATAGACACAATTACATGCTTCATTAATAACAATACATGAAGTCTTAAACATGTTTATAGTCTTGGGGGAAAACGAGGTGTTACAATTCAACCTAAAGCCAAATGCATATGGCTTTGAGGATTGGTTGTCGCTATAAAAAAAATTAGAAGCTCGTGTTTCGTTGTGGGTTAACAGATGGTTGTCGAGAGGAGGAAGGTTAATCCTTCTTAAATCGGTGTTGCAAAGTATTCTAGTATATTCTACCTCTGTTGCAAAAATTTCTAAGGACATTCTGACTAAGATCTAGAAGAAACGCCAATTGTTGTGGTCAGGTAGTTGCGAGAAGGATGGTGTCCCTCTAGTAAAGTGGTCCCTTCTATCCAACCCTAAAAGCATGACCATATGGGGAATAAAAAAATCCCTATCTATTCATCCAAGCTTTGGTAGGTAAAATCCTTTGAAGGCTCACTCATAACTCGGTGCTATGGGGGAGGGTCATGAAATATAAATATTGAGGCAATCTCTATTTTGAAGATTGGTTTTGAACTTCTTGGAAGACTTCCAAGAACAATTCGATAATCTATAAAGTGTTGGTAGATGGATTCCTGTTAGTGGGAAATTAGATAGTCTGGAGGATTGGTAATGGAAAGAAAATTCGAATCGGAGAGGATATGTGGGTTGGCATGGATGAAGATTATAAACTTTCTAATGATCTTTGGACTATTTTGTATGACCAAGATATCTACCCCCTTTGGGATGCTAGAGCTCAGGATCATAATCAAATTGATAGAAATGGGTGGAAATCAGAGGTTGAGGTTGGATTTTCAAGTTATCATGTTGAGGAATAGCGTAGGTTCGTCGACAAGTTATGCTAGAATGATATTAAGTTGGTTGAATATGATCATAAATCCTTGGCTTGGTCAAAGAACACCCTGTCTGGTGAGTTCACTGCCAATCTTGACTATAAATCCCAAATGGAATCAAATCCCAATGGGCCTTCTCTTTAGTGGCGGAACATGTTTGGAAGCCCCATGGACCCCTAAAATATAAAATAGTCCTTTGGATTGCACTTAGAAATAAACTGTTATCATGGGATAACTTGATAAAGAGAGGTTGAAATGGCCCAAGCATGTGTACTCTATGTCATCAGGGGGTAGAAACAATTTTTCACATATTTGTATCTTGTCCCTTTGTATCCCAGGTATGGAGCCTTCTGGCTAATAGTTTTAATTTGCAAGAGTCATGGAATCAAAACAATTTGGATCTCTATGTTCAAGGTTATATTAAGGACATTGTGTTGGCGATATACAATTCCTTTCTCTGTCATTTTGTGTATTATCTTTGGGGGGCTCATAATTGAATGTGTTTCAGGATAAACAAATCTCAGTTGAGGTTGTGGCTGGTTTAATTGAAAAACTCACAAAAGAATATAAATGCGACCCCAAGCGGAAGGAAGCTAGGGTTTCGTTGATGTCGTCTCTGGATTATGAGACCCCTTGGGGGTTCTTTGATGGGGCCAACCAAGGACATCCCCCAAGGTGTGCAATCATTGTGGTGTTGTATGTAAATTCTCATAACTTTTTCTATATTTGATATGCCCCTGGTTCAAGCTCCAACACCAAAGCAAAATTCTCGGCTTTGTATTCTTTACTAATTTTCATGGGATTAATTGTCTTTAGGTGTTGGGATATTCACAGGTGGCAATCAATTGGGCAAATGGGAAAATAAAGGTGCAAATATTACAATTACAATCTTTACTGTCCCAGAATTATATGCTTATTCAGGAGTTTGAATGGAATTCATTCACACATATTTATGGTAAACTAAACTAGAAGGCAGACCAATTGTCCAAAGTAGCTCTGGACTATTATGTGGATTCCTCTTTTGTCCACGAATTCCTCAATGGCCAAGAGTCAGAGAGCATGGAGTTTCACTTTTAATTTTAGTTAATTAAAAAACCTTTAATGGTTGGTAGTTATTCTTGTATAGTTGTCTGGATGTTGGTTGTTGGTTGATGTCTGTGTTGTATTTGATATAATGAAAGAGGAGAGGTAAGGTGACAAAAAATGTCTGGTTTGTAGTCATCAATTTCTTTTTTGCTTGATAGTGCCTAGATGGAAGATTCCTTTGGACATAACTCATGTATATTCTCTCTTTTGGAATATAAAGTTTTTTTTTTCAAGGGGAAAAAATATGGCTTAGCAATAAATTAATAATAATTTATCTATACCCTCGTGCTCTTATTGATGTAAAATAGTTCTACTTTGAAAATTCATGGAGAAAAATTTAAAAGTTTGAGTATTTAAATCCAACAAAAGATGCAACAAAATGGCAAGAATACTCATAATATTTAAAAGATAACAATGTCATGATTAGAGAGGAGGATGAGCACCCAGATGGGGTGACATATGGCTCGCGTAGCCATGATGTGATGGCAGGCGGAAAATGTGAGGCAAGTTATGTCATGGCAAGGGAGGTCTTGTCTGGCGATGCACCTTCTTCCATCTCTCACTCGTTCCCTTCTGCTCCAAGCATAAATGCAAGCTCCTTAGATCATGATTCAAATAGGACATTGTAGGTGGAAAGGTAGCACAGATTGCAGGTTTCATCTTTATCTGACGATTATTAGTCCATCAATGGTAACTTAGGAGGAGAACAACTCCATTTTGGTGGGCATCATATCCATGCATGGGACGAAGACTCAAAATCGGGGTAAGAGTTCTAGGTCTATTCTTTGTTTGATGAATGTTGTTGCTTTTCATTTCACTTTGCATCTGGGAGGTCCGAGCTTAGGGAAGTTGGTGGTCCGCTGTGTCGATTTGGGGGGTATGCAGGTGGGTGTTCATGATCTCATGGAGTCTCAAAAGAAAAAGGCAGGGAAGGAGTCTGAGCACAAGACTAAGGTCGCCCTCATGGTCGAGGAAGTAGCTAAGCACTACCACTCTAATGTAGAGCAGTCGATTCGAGATTCCATGGCCATTCTGGAGGAGGAGGCGAGGTATGTTTGGGCTCGCACTAAGGACAAATATGTAGACAGACAGGCGAGGAAGGTTATTCCCAACCTGGGTTGCACTAGGAATAGGGATTCAAAATTCCACAGGACAGTGGAACTCTACTAGCATGTAAAAAATCTAATGGCCCAAAGTGTGAAGCCCTAAGAAGGCGAATTCAAAAAGCTCTCTCAAAGAATGGATGTGTTGGAGCGCCAGGTTAGTCTACTCATCACAATGACCACCTGACTGGTGAAAATACATGGTGGGGTCTTTCAAATTGTTGGTGACAAAGGAGTTTCCTCGTCTACTTGGCCTCCTCATCCTCCACCTCGGTAGGATTCAAATCAACCATTGGAGGCGCCCCATGCTCACACTGCTAATGATTAATAGTTAAGAAATGGTTTTTTTATTTCCTATGTATGGGTTTGTTAACTATTTTAGTTATTTTTAGCAGTCATGGTCTAGATGTATTAAGCAATACATGGGACAATTACTCTCATAGACATATTCCTTTTTAGCTTTTTGACGGTTGGACTGGTTTCCCTCTATGCAGGCCATCATGATTATTGGCTCTAGATAGACATCTAACTCATCTCATGGCCATGCTTTTATCTCTGTATATTTTGTTAAGATATAAATAGAAAATCAGACCCCTACTTACTTAAAAAAAAGATTAGAGAAGAACATGATCAACTAGTATGGTCCTTAAACCCATCAGGGGACTATGTACCCAAACTAGGATATAAAGCACTTATCGAGGAGGGAAGGGAGGAACATCAAGTATGGTGGTGGAAGATCCTATGGAAACTAAAGAGTCCAACCAAATCTAAAATTTGTATGTGAATGATCTTAAATAATAGGGCGCCCACATGGGACATACTGCAAAAAAGGACATTTGTTGGGTTTGGTTGATGCATCTTATGTTAGAAAGCAGAAGAAACAAATTCGCATATCATAACAACATGCCCTTTTACCAAGTAAGTATGGAAGGAAGTGGAAAGGATGATAGGTATCAAAATGTCTAGGGAGGTGATGATATTGAAGAGGCCTTTAGATTATGGTATGTTAACAAAGACACACACAAAAAAAATATCTTCCCCTAAACATTGCATGGGGAGTTTGGCAAGCCAGGAATTTGAAATTGTTTGAAGGAAAAGAAATCCTACCTTTAAAATATTATGGCTAGGATTTAAACATCTTAAACACATTCCCACGAGCTCAAGAAAAACAAACAACACATTGTCATGTAGAAGAGGCAATAAATATGAACACCCATTAAGCATACTTTGATGGGGCCTCTCAAGGGACCCCTTCTCGAAGAGGACTAGGAGGAATGTTGTATTTATCCTAAAACCATGGCATCAAATTCAAAGCTAGAATTGGTCAGGAATCCAATAATTTTTGTGAATTGATGGCCCTCAAACTAGTGTTAAAACTAGCCCAAGAAGCAAGAGTCTAAAAAATCCAAAGATATGTTCACTTACTTCTTGTAATTCAATGGATGCACAAGGAAATCACATTGAAAAACTTTACATTACAACCCCTATTTAAGGATTTTCAATCAATAGCTTCATCTTTCTCACAATATCATTTTCACACATGTACAGGGACAAGAACATAATAGCGAATGAATTGTCTACATCTAGAACAAAACTGTATCAGAGTTCCTAGATGATATCATTACAGCTGAAATAGAACACCTCTGATTATGCACATGAGCCTTGGATATAAATTTGATTTTTTTTTATCAGTGTCTTGTATAATTTTGTGAAATGTTGTTGTAGATCAACATAGAGTGTAGTTCTATTTCTTTTTTAGAAAATAACATAAAACTTTTATAACATAAAAAAATTATAATTTTTTAGATAAAATATACAAAGTACGAGAACATGCATGTGAAATCACATGATAGATGCATGGCCAAATAAGCAATTTTGGAATGCTTTTCACATCTAATACATTGTAAATTTATTTATCTTATCTTAATACAATTACAAACTTAAGTCTAAAACCAACCAAAGGGATTCACTTAAAACACAAAAAAGAATGGGGAAAGGAGTCTACACATTGGCCCTAACTATAGATATATATGAATGTCAAATATAAAAGGGCTTATATAAGCAAACGAGGATTATGATAGGTAGCATTTGGAAATTGATAATTATTTGGTGTTATTATTATTGTTATTATGGTGACAAAATCTATTATAACTTAGTTGTTGATGAGCAATGAGGATAGCCATCACAGATTATTATTTGTGAATACGGGTTGACTTGTTACCATTATTCAAGGAAAACCACACCACTTGAAATGATTTGTAGATGGTCCGTAAGAGAGTGAGATTTTACTCTTACTAGATACCTCTAGGTCTTGAATCGTTAACATGTTTCTTTGTATTACAAAAAATGAACTCTTATCTAATAAAAAACAATCTTAAATCTTACTTCAAAACTAAGTATTACTTTATAATTACTTGCAAAATAAAAAAGTGAAATTATATTCCTCCATGTTAAAAAGGAGGAAAAAACTTTATTTAAAGCTTGAAAGCATATTTATGTTCATGAAAATGATTCTTGCACTTCTTGAAAACTTGATGCTTCCCTGATTCTCAACTCCCCAACTTTTAGCATTGCTTTTGCATTGTTAGTCTATGTCGTAGGCATAGAGGGACTATAGCGATCGATAATTCGTTGACCTCGTATTAGTTTGTCTTTTGACCAGAAATATTTCCATATTATCTATTGTTGGAACCAGGGAACTGAAAACATCGATTTTTATGTAATAAAAAGTACCATATATCTCATGATCTGATTGGACAACGGATTGGAGTTCTTATTGTCGGCTTCACTATTCCCAATGTTATATATGCTGGCATATCCAAAGTATTTGATCGTATATGGTCTTTTTGAATCATATATTTTCTTATGCATTGGTCAAAGGTGGATTAATGCTAGCATTAGTTCGAATGTTTGGCTTAGCATTTTCTGCTAGCTAGAATACATTCTCTAGCATATTACTATGTGTGATTTTTTCTTTATTCTTGCGTGCTTCGAGAGAACATGTTTGTCACACTGCATTTTTTCTTAAATGTTTGCACAGGGCTACGCCCTTCGACAGTTCTGACAGTCTTAAGTGTTTACCTAACATGTCTGGCAGTCTTAAATGTTTATTGTACAGATGCGTTGCAATACAGTTTCGTTCCATTTTTTTGATGGTGTTGTTTGCAGTGAAATTGTGTTGAATTGTTCTCCACCGACATCGCTGGTTCAATGGTTGATGCTTGTTCGTTGGTTCGTTCCATGATTCTTGTTCTTGTTTGATTCAACTTTGAAAATTTGAGGTCCTGTAGTTGCAGTTGGACCTCTTCGTGGTTGTTCGCTGGTTTGTTGTTCTTCAACTTTGCAAGCTGTTGGATCTGTTGTTGTGGTTTGCAGGTTTTGGGGCTGATCTCTTGTCATCCCTTGTTGATGGGTAAGTTTATATGCCTGCCTCGAAATTCTGTTGGAGAACATCTTTCTCTGTGCTCTTAATTTCTATTCCTGGAAACCATGCGTCTTCATATGCTGGCTGCCATGTTCATAGCTATTTCGAAAATTGCAATGTAGAGGGGTTTTCGAAAACTAGTTCGGAGTTATCAGAAGAGGGAACCATCCGTCGAGGTGTAGAGGCATGGAATGCTTTTATTTTGTGGGTCGGCAAACTGCGTGCACCTGTTGCCTTTGTCCTGTCCTTTCTATTTTGCAGAACTTTTTCTGGCTCTGAGAAGCTTGTAGGATGCACGTCATGAATAGGTTCAAATTGGTCTTGTTGTTCGGTAAATTTATAGTGTTATTTATTTGCATTATTTCTTCTGTTTGGTTCCCTTTCCAGTGTGGGTTTGTTTTCTTCTCATCTGCTATGGGGACTAGGGGGGATTGAAATTGACAAGAAGATGGTTGAAAGATACATACTCGTTTTATTCTTTTTTCCCCTTTTCTCTGTTTTCATCCAAACTGAAAGTATCTAAGAAACAACTTCGAAATCACAGTTCAAAAGATGGAAGAAGTAATAGATGTTGAGTCACATGAAATAGATACATCGTCCATTATACATGACAACATTGACGAGGTGTTGCATAGCAATGGCCTTTTTAGATTGGATGAATTCTCGTATACTGTAGGGGATTGCCTTTTCGATGCATTTCAGGTTCTACTACATTTCCGTTATTCCTAGACCGACCTGCGCAATTGATTGATAGATTATTTCTTGGGGTGTTTAAAAAATGGCGACGCTAAGGCATTGGATTCATATGAATACGAACTGAAATCTGATTTTCTTCGGCAATTGCATGGAATACATGATGTCACTACGTATTTTTCAAAGATGCGGTTGTCTGCATCTCTGATTCTGCCTGCACATGAGAGGGGACTTTGGGGAGATACATTCTATGTACGGCGGGTGTCTAACTAGCTCAATATATCAATTGGAATATGGTCATTGACAAGAAAAACAAGATATCTACTATTCAACAAAACTGCATCTAACAATCCATATTGCATCTTGTTCCATGATGCCAATGTTGTCAGTGGTCATTATGAACCATTAATGTACTGAAAATTATCCATATGCAATCTTGAAGGAGCTCATATTTACTTGTCCCTCATTTGTAAAGACCTTGGATCGCAGTTGAAACGGATTATGCATTGCATAGAGTGCCATGGTTTACAGCTAGCAACAACTGTTGTGTCTAGCTGTGGAGATAGTCTGTTCAATGCAATTTGTTGTTTGGTAGCAGCAGAATTTGATGTGCAGTTGCTGCGGCTTTACATTGTACAATCCTTTTGCAATGCAATTATAGGCGACAACCAACAGGTTTTTAGTTGCTTGCATCAACACCTTTCGCCATATCTCCTAGAAAATATGTCGACAATTGGAAGTTGGCAAGAATACCTTGTAAACATGGCACTGCCATATGAAAAAGGAAACATGGAGGGTTGAAGATTTTGTTTGCAATGGATGTCTATCATATTCAGAGTAAATATCTAGGTCTGGTCGGCCTTGCCAAATGGCACTGTCCATTCCTGGTCTATTGATTCAAATTACGATCAAACAATTGACATCCTCTCGTTGAAACCAGATACAACACATATCCATTATCAACCTTTGCTTGGACATATCACTGGTTCAGGGTTCAATGTCCATGCCACCCAAACCACATCGAATCTGCATACGTGTGGCATGCTTTTTAGTGAGAATGAAACTCCTGTCAGTTGTGATATGGCCATACAGGGCTTAAACAAAAAAGTCATGCATGAAATGCATCCCAGTTGTGATGAGGCCATACAGGGCTTAAACAAAAAAACGTAGAGTAAGTTATCACAACTTGAAAAAAGTTATGCGTGAAATTCGTCCCAGTTGTGATGAGGCCATACAGGGCTTAAACAAAAAATGTAGACTAAGTTATCACAACTTGAATGAGAGTGAAATTCATCCCAGTTCCCATTAGGTCATCCTGCCCTTGGACAAGAAACGTAGAGTAAGTTACCACAACTTGAAAAAGGTCATGCGCTAGAGAAAAAATACATTGCTATGCTTCCTTTTAGAGAGAAACTCACATATCACAATCTAAAGAAATTTGTTCATGCACAACACAACAGAAACATGTATGGTCACATATCCCACAATGGTCATGCAATTGTCACATTTTGTGGGATAGAAGCAATACCATGCAGTACTACCAATGAAAACCAACAAACACTTTCTACCCATACTTCCCTGCGAAAGAAAGATGCAAAACAAACCTACATGAAACAAATTAAAGACACTCCTTCCATTGCATGTGCAATTTGTGAATAATTGAATTTCCCAAAAAACAGTAAGTCTTTCACGCCTGATTTGGAAGCAGAATACCTTCGCTTGACAGCGCACGATAAAACATTTTCCAGTGAAAAAATTTGTCTTCCATACAAACGGTCGCTTGAAAATGGAAAACTGTCGCAATTTGCAACCCCTAACCAAATAAGATGTAATACACCACTACAAGATGTAAGTGCACTTATGGAACTTGAAGAGAGACTTGTGTCTCGGCGAATTGCATTTGCACAAATCAGGCCTTGGGGTTATAAACGACCCCAGATGGGCTTAACATGATCAATTATTAATGTGCTTGTTTAGCTAGATGTTGTGCAAAAAGCCTTGCCACAATTCATTAGCGATACAATGACAATTGTCGTGGCTCTGAAAAGACGCTTGCGATACAAAAATGTGTATTAGACAGGCAAAGTGCGTGTGCATGTTGTTATGAAAGCATTAAAGGAAATATGTTCCAGGGCCTTGTACAAAGCACAAAACATTTGTATAAATGAGAACTGGAACATTGTTCTTGGAGAAGAGGATGCCAACTTTGCAGAGACTCTCGAAAATGCTAGTGAATTTGATACAAGTGATGAATCAGAGAATGAAACACCTGCTGAGACATTGGTGCATGGATTCACCGATTCATAGTGTATTCGTGACTTGCAAGACAAGATTGTCGAAATTGCACCTGTTGAGGGGCAACGTCCACTTGGAATATTCAAGGACAAATTCACTGAGGAAATGAACTTCCCAACACTCTTCTATGGAGATCCACGTGCCACTGACATTACAAAACAATTCAGTTATCGTAAAATAGTCCGATGGGAGCTGCTACATTCAAGTGGTGACTTCTTCTGTCACATAACAAATTTGTTTTTCAAAACAATGCGCATAAGAATAGAGCAAGTTCTCTTCTGCATGTGGATTCGAATAAGAAAAGGTCAGTTACAAGGAAGAAAGTTGTTGGCCAAGGATGTCAAGTACAAAGTAAACCTAGAAAAAATTCTGAAATCTGATATAGGATACATAGATTTCAAAAACGTTCGCACCTCTCCTGACTATTTGCAACAAAACAAGAAAACTATTTTTCAATGATCCGACAATTAGGCCCGTCAACATTTTTCATCACATTTACAAGTGCAGAGCATTGCCCGGATCCATTGGTGGTTGTTGTATCTGACCCGCATAGGAACAGGAAACGTAAAAAACAAACTGTTACACTAGAAAATAATGACAATGACTACCTCATAAGAAAAGATCCAGTGACATGTACTCGCTACTATAGACATAGAATAAATGCTTTGAGAAAATTTATATGCCATGATGAAATGTTTTTCGGAAAAATATCGGACTACTTTTTTGTGACTAAATTCCAGAATAGGGGAAATGAACATGACCACGCATTGTTGTGGATAGAGGGTGCACCAGTCTATGGAGATGACAACAATTCACAGATCAAGAAATTTGTGGACAAATACATAACATGCAACACAGATCATTTGGATTCAGAACTTGCCAAAGTTCATAGACATTACCATACAAGAAGTTGTAGAAAACGAAAAAACTCACATTGCAGATACAACTTTCCTGTGCCACTAATGAGAGCTACAAGAATCATAGAGACACTTAGTTTAGAGGACAATGTTGTTGTTGAGAAATCTAAATCCTTGTTTGCATTTCTAGAACAAGGAGAGTTTGACGAGCCTATGAGCTTCGATGACTTCTTGATAGGGCTAAATCTATCAGAAGATGAGTACATCCAAGCCATACAATGTACGCTTAAACAACCAACAGTTTTCCTTAAACGAAAACTTTCCCATATTTGGAACAATAGTTTCTGCAAGGACATGCCAGTTATGTGGAAAGCAAATACAGATGTGCAGTACGTCCTCAATGCATACGCTGCAACATCATATTGTACCTCGTATATGACAAAGGTTGACAAATCTATGACAAGTGCATTCAGAAGAATACACAAAGAATATGAAAGAAGTCATATTGATGCCATACAAATGATACACACACTTGGCAATACATTGCTTAATCTTCAACAAATGTCTGCTCAGAAAGCAGTTCACATTGCACTTTCCTCGCCCCTCACTTGTAGTTCAAGAAAATGTGTCTTCATAAACACATCTCCACTTGAGAAACACACATTTGTGCTTAAACCACTGATTTTGCTCGAACAAGAGCCTTATAATTCAGAAGACGTGCTATGTCGCTCTATTGTTGATTATTACATCCAACGTCCATCTCCTATTAGCCATATCTGCTTAGCAGAATTCATATCGCATTACAAAAAAAATGGTGCACCCATATCAAAAAGAAAAAAAACCTACGTGATACGGTTTGTCAAATACAATGAACATTTTGACTATGAAAACTATTATAGAGAAAAACTGTTGCTATACGTTTTGTTCGATGAAAACGAAGAGACATTAAAACATAACTTCTCTACATGGGAGGTTGCGTATGTTGCCTCTGAGACTATAATGCACATCAATGAAGCTAGATTTACCTACAATGTTAATCCAACATGGGGTGATCTAGAAATTGCAGTTAATGAGCTAGAAAACCCTAACAATCTTGATGCGACATTCACAAACCAAAAAACAACCAGAACTCCTTGCGAGTCCTATGACTTACAAGCGGATTTGCCCCGTCCTCGAGCAAGTGGAAGTGAAAAACGTATCAATCTTGGTTTTCAAGAAGGGATGATTTTAAGGATGGAAATTTCTTTTAAAATGTAGAAACCTTGGTGAATCTTACTAATCCTCCATATGCCAACTATAAATGTTTGGCGATATTTTTGCAAAAATATTAAAATTTCTAGGGATTTTATATAGTCTGTATAAAATTTTGGTGATTTTTAAGATAAAATAATTTTATCCTATAGAATTTGGGCGAATCATTTTTAGAATAGCGAATCGTTTTTTGGGAAAAAACCATGGAAAATTAGCCCATGAGCGAAATTTAGCCCCTAAAATCATCCTTGTTTTCAACTCACAAAACATCATTTCCTAATTGAAAATAATGAATACCACAGAATAAGACGTCTGTTGAATCGAGAACAACAAACAATTGTAAAGGACATAGCGCTTAAAAAACGCTTGAACATGGACACTCCTGTGCACTTGTTCGTTACAGGTGGAGCAGGAACATGCAAGACATCCACAACAAAAGCACTGTTCCAAATGCTTATATGAATCTATGATTCAAACAATTCCTCTGATTCTATGAAACCAAAGGGCCTAATAGTTGCATACACAGGAAAAGCTGCATATAATGCAGGTGGAACAACAATCCACTCTGCATTTTTAATGCCTTTTAACAAGTCACTGTTTCTTCCACTTAGCAAGGAAATGTTGGATACATTGTCTAAGCTTTATGACAGACTTCAACTTGTCTTTATAGATGAAGCATGTTTGATTGGAAGTCGGTTCTTGTATTCCATTGACAACCGAATAAGAAGCATAAAACATGTGCACACGAAATACTTTGGAAACATTGACATAATATTCTATGGGGATCTTTACCAGGCACAACCCATCCAAGATTATTTGATATTTGAATTGCATACTACAATGCGCCAGACAGAGGAAGCATTCATTACAATTCTGAATAGAATGCGGACAAACAACCAAACATATGATGACTTAACATATATCAATTCGAGGTGCTTGCGGCCTGCACCAACAGACCCAACNAGCCACATGCTATCGCTCATGCCTGGCGATGATATCATCATCAATTCAATTGACCTAGAAGAAGACAACCATGGAAATGTGCCATGTCATGAACATACAACCACTTTACCTTTGCAGCTTGTTCTGAAATTAGAAATGCTGGTTGAAATATATGCCTGTAACTATGATTCACAGGATGGCTTGGTCAATGGTGCAGATAAAATACTCAAAGGCTATACGAAAACATAAAAACTTGATCTCCTTTGGATAAAGTTCCATGAGCAACATATAGGCAAGCGACAAGCAAGCAAGTTGGCTTATCTATATAATTCAAACACTGTAAGCGATTGGACACCTATTTTGCGAATATCAAAGCCAATATCGACATCAACAAAGACAGGTCGACTGAATATTCAAAAACAGTTTCCGATTAAACTTGCATGTGCACGTACAATCCACAGATCGCAAGGACTAACACTTGATAATGTTGCCTTTCATCCTGCTGGAATTCAGATACATGGACTTGTATACACAACACTGTCCCATGTCAGAAGCATAGACTCCTTGTATTTATTAAGTCCTCTTACAAAAGATAACTTCAAAGTGAAACATAAAGTTGATATTGAAATGGAACAACTCGGGACCACTGCAAAATGGCAACTGCAGTATGATTACCAATTCATACAAACAAAGTCATCTGTATCAATTCTCTCGCTTAACACATGTAGCGTAAATGCACACATGGATGATATACTCAATGACTATGATACAATGCAATCCGATATTCTGTGCTTACAGGAAACATACATGGCATTATGAATGCAGAACAAACAATTCCCAAATCACAATTGCATATCAAGTTACATTACACATGGGGTGATGATATTGGTGAAAAAACATGTACCAATTTTGGACCATATACATATCAAAGAAAAGAATGTTGAGGTGGTGCTTGCAAGATTTTTTTCCATGAAACAGAAGTTGCAATACTGAAT